>CM060865.1:1583401-1626386 GCA_030737845.1 Acorus calamus | reverse complement strand
GACACTTGCAAACACACTTTGACGGGTCTCTGTCGTCCAAGTGAAACACACTTCGACTAGGCCTCTGTCGACACTTATTCAGACAGTTCGACGGACCTCTGTCGTCCCAGTGAAGAACACTTCGACTGAACGCTGTCGAACTGGGTAGTGGGAAAGGGAGACAAAAAATTAAAAAAATAATGACATTTTCGTAATTAGAGGTGGTGGGAAAGTTAAGTAGGGTAGTGGGACTAGCACTACCCATGAAATAAATGGGTCAAACTTTATGAAATCCCTTAATTGAACTGTTTTATTATTTTAAATTTTAAATGACGAAAACACCCCTACTGATTGATCAGATTGACTAAACCCAAATAAACCCCCTCCCAACCAAATAAAAAATAAAAAATCAAATATCGGTTCGTCCATCACCGTCGCCCGAGATGCACCGCCTCCCGTCGACGGTTTCATCCGGCCCGTCCATCCTACCTCGTCTCGTCGCCGCCCGTACCATTCCGTCCGTCCGTCTGTTCCCGTCGGCGAGGTGCGGTAACCTCACCTCCCTCCCCCGCTTCTCCTCCTCTCTTTCTTCGACGGGGGAATCAGCGACGGATGACAACATCGGCGATTCTTCAAAACATGTAAACACCTGTTAACATCTCCATCGTTGATTTGAATGAATGGTTGCTGTGTTTTTTTTTTTTCAGATTTTGTTCGTGAATTTTTTTGGGGATTTTTTTTGTTTTTAATGCAGGGGACTTTGAAATGTGGGCTATATATAGTGGGGACTCCCATCGGGAACCTTGAAGACATCACCTTGCGGTATGTGTTGTTCTTGAAAGCTATGAATGCTATGGAAAAGTCTCATCTTTATATGTGTGCCCTCGCAAAAAGCATAATGTATGTATGCCCTTAGGCCCCATTAAGGAGGTGGTCTGGTGGATAATGAGGGAATGAGCTCAATTTGAAAAGAGAACATGTCTGTTTGGCATGGATTAACTGTAATAATTATGTTCAAATAAGGTTTAGAATAAAGGTCTTTGGGATATGGGTATAATTTATTTCTATTTATTGATCCTTTTATTTTAGAATAAAGGTAGGTGTTGTGAAATGTTATGCATTCTAACATGAGTGGGTCTGAGGAGAGTAACTATTCCGATTACTTGAGATAGTGAATCGATTCCTCTCCTCTGTGGACAGTTTGCTGACCACGTAAATTTGAGTATTCTCTTGTGCACATTTGTTCTGGTGATTGTTCTGCAGTGTTAATATTTAACCTTAAAGGCATCGCTGCATGAATAGTAGGAGCTTTATTAAAAATAAATGATGCCCCTCGATAAAAAATTGGAGGCGAGGAACACCAAGAATAAAAAGGTAGAAAAACCTAAAAGTATGGGGATCGAAACTTCCAAGAAATGATATGATATCAAGGAACACCAAGAAGTAATGACCTTCCTTTCCCCCCTTATTTGTTATACCACCAAGTTCTAGTGATTCCCCCCCATAAGAGAAAGATCCCAAGAGCGAAGAGATGCCTTGATCGCCTCCCAACACACGGCATGCAAGAGGATCCTGTTGAATTTAACAATTTTACTTCTATAGTTCTATTACCTTTCTTGATTCTTCTTCGGAGGAAGTCCAAATCTCCTCAACATTAGAGATGATGCAAGGAACCTCTAGGGTCTCACTCACTTTCATCCACATCCCTATGCTATAATATGATGACACCCATTAATCCTGAGTCTTCTCCTCTAAACCGCAATGCACTCCCATACAAGTATATATCCAAAAGGGAAGGGACCACAATCAAACAGAAAATCATTTGATTCTCCTTTATTCCTATATAACTATGTTAAGTCCACACGGGGGTTTACAAGTTTCAAAGTCCTTATGTTCATACCCATGCCATGACAACTATTGGTGTAGCTCAAACCATTGTAGATTTAACACCTAACTAGAGGGGGAAATGATATCTTTATCCTGTATTTTTAAACATGACAACATTTGGTTCTCTTAAGACATAAGAGGAACATAATGCCATTTCCATTGAATTTGGCAGCGTGCTTACTCGAGGTGGATATCACCCCACCCTCTCCTATCCATTCATTATTCACTTTTTGAATAATTTATCTTAATAAGTTTATACTTATTCTAATTAAGAAGAGAAATATGGAATCAAATGTGACTTTTAAATTTTTTTTTAATTAAAGCTTAGCATTCTTTTTTGATATAATATTGCCTGTCCCAATGATTTACTTCTTCCTTTGAATTTTCCAATACAGTGCTTTGCGCATTTTAAGATCCGTGGATTTGGTACTTTCAGAAGATACTAGGCATTCAGGGAAGTTGCTCCGACATTATAATATTAAGACCCCCCTTGTAGGCTTTCATGTCTATTTATTGGTCATATTGAATGAATTATTCCCTCTTAAATGCACTTTTACTTCTTCTTTGAATTTCAAATCTAATTGTATTATTTAGGTTCTCAGCTCAGCTATCACAAGTTTAATGAATCTCAACGTGAAACAACAGTTTTGAGAAGGCTACACCAAGGACAAAGTGTCGCATTAATCAGTGATGCAGGGACACCAGGAATTAGCGATCCTGGTGTGGAACTGGTATGTGTTTCGTCTTGTCAGTGCTGTACTGCCATATGCCTGGATGTACTCAAGTATTTTGAAGGTTGATTAATTCATCACCAATATACTCGTTATCTCTTTAATGCGTACATGATTTATTGCTCTGTGAAATACTTTCTATAGCCCAGTATCCAATTTTTGTATAACACAATATTAAAATCACATGGCAATAAAGATACATTATAACTTCATATGTCATCATTGGAAAGAGAAATTATATATTCTATTAAAGTTGATGCTAAATGCAGATATGGTTACTATGAGTAAATGCCTCATGCAAGTTTATTTTGACAGTTAGAACGCATGCCTGATGAAACTAAATGCAGATATGGTTACTGTGAGTAAATGCTTCATGCAAGTTTATTTTGTCAGTTGGAATGCATGCCTGATGAAACTACCATCCTTCCTGTTTATCTTCCTACGAGTCCTGAAATGAATGCTAAATGCATGTATGGTTATTATGAGTTAATTTTTCATATAAGTTAAATTTGTCATTTGAACTTGTATGGCTCGTGGTTATATATTCTTCTTGCTGATCTTCTCAAAAGTATTCGAATAAATCTCCATGTGCAGAAAGGGGCCATCAACCAACTTGAAGCTAAGCACTGAACCAAAGCTGTTGAAATTTAGAATTCTTTTTATAAAAAAACCACTGAATATATTTTGAAATAATGGACTACCTCAGCTTGATCTTATGCATGTTTCCATTCTACTGCATGAAACAAATTATAATAGTACCTGTGTAATTTTCATGCAGGCAAAGTTGTGCATAAGTGAGAATTTCCCAGTTGTTCCTGTTCCAGGCCCATCTGCTTTGATTGCTGCTCTTTCTGCCTCTGGCTTGTCTACTGATGAATTCACATTTGGTATAGTGCTAAGTGAATGTTTCTGTGTTTGGGAGCTTAGATCTTTCATTGAATCCCTCTTTCATCAGATTTATTTTTTCATGCTGATTTTGTATCTCCTCGTGCAGTTGGTTTTCTTCCTAAACAAGATGGTTCGAGAAAAGATAGGATGATGGTTTCTTCAAACGAAACTGCCACACAATCATTCTATGTTGCACCACATAAACTCCGTCAGTTCCTTGAAGAAGCTTCTTCAATTTATGGTGATTCGAGGTGAAAGAACGCCAAAATCTGTTTGATTAGAGTTTCATGATAACTTACTTTTCAAGGTCTCATTAATCTTCTGATTACTTGAAATTACTGTTAATTTTTATTACTTTATTCAGTTTTATTAACAAAAAATAAATTGTCTGGGTAGGTAAAGGTTTAGTGGAGGTGTTATATCGTGGCTAACCATTAAAAGAAAAAGAAAAAGATCAGAGTTCAAATTATGTTAGAATTTGTCATTATGAAGGAATGTGATGGAACGTTATATGTTTGGACTGTGTGTATTATATAACATGTTTTCTCAGATTCTCTATTAACTAATTCTGCTGATTTGTGGCTTTTGTTTGAGACAGATAATTACTTCTGAAATTTTAATGATCTAATCTTATAATTTCAGGAAATGTGTTATAGCTCGTGAAATGACAAAACTTCATGAAGAGGTAATTCAATTACGACAGAAATTCATGATTCGATTGTTCTTAGTATTTGATGTTTTCCATAATTACCTACTTCAGTGTTTTCAATCAAATGCATTTCTGAGCTTCTTGGCATAGTTTGTTCCTAAGCTCTCTATTTTGAGACTTACTAACTTTCAAGTCCTCCATCACGGATCGTGCCATGCACAGACTATCAAAAACAAAACTATTATGTTATAAGCTTCGTTTTTTTTACTTCATGTGTCTTCCATTCGTGAGCCCTTCTTGGAGATTCAAACTCAACCGGCATTGCAATTTCCCATATATGAACTCTTTTGACTGATGCAATTTCTTGATTTCATTTGTCTTCTCCCAGTTTCTAACAGCAGTTAGCGAGCACCACCTGTTCTTTTGGCTGTTTCTTGTTTGCATTCAACATACTAATGTGGAATATTTCCCAGTTTTGGCGAGGCACCTTAGGGGAAGCGAAAGAAGTGTTCTCAACTCGCCAACCAAAGGGAGAGATCACACTTTTGATTGAAGGAAAAGCACATTCTGTCATTGAAATGCCATCAGAAGTTCAGCTTGAACATGAATTGAGAGAACTCGTCTCCAGTGGTCATAGTCTCTCCATGGTAAGTGACCTCCTGTGCTTCTTAATTGCATTTTTCACCCCCCCCCCCCCCCCCCCCCCCCCTCTATGCTTAACCATGTTAGTATTTTCATTAAATTTTGTTACAACATATAATTGTGTGCCCTTCGAACTGATCTCATTTGCATGACATTTTTACCATCAGAATGGAACTTTTTTTTTTGGGTTTTTTTTGTGAAATTGTGATATAACTAATGTATTCGACAAACTTGATGTTGATGCCGGATAAACACCATTCTGTTGCCTGTCAAAACTGTAAAAATATAACCAGTTATTGGAACGTGAAGGTACTCTAAATCCTGACATATGCATTATCATGAAAATGTAGAGCATCCTCAAGAGTGTACACCTTCTCAGCATGCGCACCTCGATAATTAACTTGCACCCATTAACCTTCTTGACTAATCACCTGATTACAAAAGCTAATATTCTTGCACGTTTGATAAGAATGCTTGATGTACATATAGGCAGTGAAAATGGTAGCAGAAGGAACAGCAGCGAAAAGAAAACAAGTCTATGCGCTTGCGCTAAGAATATTTGGTAAAGATGGATCAAGTTAAAACAATCATTTTGAAGAGGTGAGCACTTTAATTTCGGTTTTCTTTCATTGTGGATGAGTGATGTTAGATACAAACATTTCACTTTAGTTTGCTGCTTATGACAACGGATTGTTTTGCAGCTGCAACACCTTATTTGGAGACTGATTCAACCTGCAATGCTTGACAGTTTGATTGGTGAATAATTTGTGAGGATTCATGTGGCCTAAAGCTTCTGTTAAGTCATGCTGTTTTGAGCAAAATATTTTTGAATGGATTGTGTGGTTTTCATTCCATGGAAAATGTTATGTATGCAGTTTTAGTGGCTGACTAATGAAAGCATGAAAGCTTGTAACACGAGAGGTGGTGTTATCACGGTTTCATTAATGATTTCGAAATACAACTTTGAAAAAGATGAGAGAAAATATAGAAAAATAAAAAAATTTGAAATATATGTTCCAACAAATTGAGAAATAATAATAGTAATAATGTGGTCAGAATAAGATTTGTGTATAGTGTTTTAGGAGGATCACATGGGATACTTCAACCCAACCCAACACTGATCTCTATTTTATTTTAAAATATTATTTATCTATCAAATTCAATCTTTTCTATTTCTATAAAAACCAAGTCACTACCAAAATGTAATTGAATATTAATGGAACCAAATTAATATGGAACAGAAAATATGCAAATGTTAATTAAATATATTGTAATTATTTTAAATAAAGATTAAATATATCTAATATTGGTCTCATTTCACCTATAGTTTGCTCACTAAATTATGGTGATCATAATCTGGATCAAAATAGTTGTAAACATGTATGGAGAATTTTTCACCAACTAGAAAAGTTCATGTGCAGCGAGGTATTGTCTATCTTTTTCCATTGTGAGCACTGACACACGCAGTCTTTTTGTAGCTCATTTTGTAGCTTTATACGCTATAATAACGTAATATATACTGCACTATCATAATGTATGTATCCTATCATAATATATGACCCAATTTTTTTTATTTTTCATTATAAAAAATACAGTAATGTAACTCAGTATATAATTCATTTCATATAACAGCATACACTTCAAAAGGAGAGTGCATGATTTATAAAAAAATAAAAAAAAGAATAGACTGTAATTGAGACTGCAATGGAGACTACGTGTATCTTTTTCCATTGTCTAAACCTTGAAACCCAAAAAAAAAAAGGTATTCGCTAAACCTTAATGCCTCGGACAGAGGAACCGATGGAGAATATGATATAATAGGAAAGAATAAGCCCAAAAACATGTTTGTTTGTAAAGAATAAGTAAAAATAAACCAATATTAATCTTTCAAGTCTCCCATAGAATTGAATTTGGGCATGTCTATCCCCACACACCGTTCACCTATTAACACCAACTAAAACAACAAAAAATAATATTGAAATTTAATTTGAACATCACTATTTTCACCAATTATTCGACGGTCGATTTGTCAACATTCTTTTAGAATAATCGACAGTTGGTATGTCAATCTTCCTTTACAACCTTCGACAATCACCTTGTCAATTTTCCTTTACAACATTCGACAGTCTCTCTGTCAACATTTCTTTACAAATTTCGACAACAGCTCTGTCAATCTTTATTTATAACCTTCGACAGTTGGTCTGTCGACCTGTGAGGGTGTGCTCGACTGTAGCAGTGTCGAATCGAATATTTTTTTAAAAGAAGACTTGAGACACATTCGATCACATTTAACATTCAACGTACATCAAAATGTCAACATATTCACGTTACATTCAATATTCACATTACAATCACCACATTCCAATAAAAATACTTGAACTAGAAGCAATAACTAAATTTTTTCAACCTCCTTGTATTTGCATACAAAGCTATTAAAGAAAATCAAAACTAATTAATCCAATATGCATGCTCTAATCTAAAACCAAAGTATCACATTAAATACATTTTTTAATCTATATCTGTCTCAAAATCATCACTCTAAATTTTTCTAAAATCTTACAACAAATAATCATACTCATTAACCCAATCCTCGTAAAGTCATAAGTAATTGATAATTTTAATGCACATTTAATGCTGAATATAATAAAATGTGTCTTAGATTTTTTTTAAAAAAAATATTTGGTTCGACATTGCTAAGGTCGAAGATTGTAAAAGAAGGTTGACAGGGATTCTGTCGAAAGTCGTGAAGGAAGGTTGACAGAGCTGTTGTCCAAATTTGTAAAGGAAGGTTGACAAACCATTCAAATTATTGGTGAGAATAGTGATGGTCAAATTAAATTTGAATTTTTTTTTTGTTTTGGTTGGTGTTAATAGGCAAATGGTTGATAGGTGTGGACGTGCCCATTGAATTTTCATCCCATTCATTCCACCAATACAAGAAAGATTTACATGCGAAATCACGATCATCATCTCTCATAAATCAAATATTATCTTTTCATCATTAATAAATTATTATCTATATTTTATTTACAATTTATCCATAACTTATTGTCAACCAAACAACAAAAATGTAATTATGCGGTTTCATAACACGGATAACTAACTAAGCGCTATTACACCAAGTTTTTTTTCCAACCCCAATTTTAACCCTATGTGTCGATAGAACATTAACAAAGCATATACTCACATTAACGAGATATATGCACCAATATAAATTTTTAACATTTTTTATAAATGCATTAATACAATTTATTGAAGCATAACTTCATTTTTTATAAACGCATGCAACTCATTCAATGAGATGTATTATTTTAAAAAATTCAAAACACGTGTAAATTGAAATTAGGGCTGAAAACAGAAATGTACATAACATTATCCTAACTAAAAACACAGTCAAACAAAAATATTGAGTTATACTAAAATAATTATCTATTCCAAAATAATTTGTCACTGCCCAAACGAGGGAAAAAAAGCAGAAGCTTCCCTCAAAATCACATTCCATGAATAAAAGCAAAAGCTTCTGCCATTATTGGTTACAATATCAATCAATTGTAAGAAAATGAATGTATATATAAAAAAATGAAATTTAAAGTGCTAATTCTAAAAGATGCACAAACGTTTTTGCTCGACTGTATGTCAATGATCAGCTGTTTCTTCTGGTTAGCCGGAGTAGACTCAATACATTTTCATACACGACGAAAGTAATGGACGAGGCAGGAACATTTTTCAATAGGTTGGATGTCATGCCCCGATAGAAACCTCGGATTCCTTCAAACCTGGAAGAAGATTACAAAAGGATCAGAATATCATAACATATGTGCATCTGGGAAAGAATTTGATTTCTTCTCTGAAAACAGCATTAGTGGGTTAAAGCAGTTTTACATCTGGTAATGGCAAAGACACCCTAGTGGATATTCTTCGCGGAGAATAGAGGGACTCATAATTTTGAAATCCATGTTAATCTGTCTGAGATTAACAGCACAGAATGAAAACAACATAACAAGAAACCATTAACATTTGCCTAGATTACTGCTTCGTCAGGCAGACACCTTTCAAATGGAATTCAATACCATTTATTTGTGTGGCCAGTCCTGGACGGCTTAGACAAAATTTCATTCCTTCCTCCTCCCCACAAAATCTTTAAAGATTGATTTCTTGGGGAAGGAAAAATTCTCCTTCTAGACTGGAGTTACGGCAGTTACCAAAACTGAAACTTGATGGGAGAAAAAAAAACCTACATTGTTGAGCCAGCATTAATGGTGGAAAAAGTAGCCTTACTTGATCCATGTAACAAGAGAGGTACAGCTATTATCTCATAGTGACAGCCATCATATTAAACAAGATGAGTGATATCACATGGTGCATCTAATGAGAACACTCTTAAGTTGCTTCCATCTTGTCATCTTACATAAGAACAACGTTTCTAGTGCCTCATGTAGGTGTGGATATGAGAATGAAGGTTGCTGCTATCAATGGAGAGTTGGCCAACTGTATTACAAATTTCTCCTTGGAATCATATTCAGTCTTAGTCCAACCTGGTGGTAACCCTCGTTTTCTAATAAGAAACCCATAAATCCCCAAAAGATCATGGATGCTTTGTGACTGTAGTGATCAAGGTGCATTCCTACTTATGGTATGGTTCAGGATTTCAAAGTATAGCAGGATGGATTTTACCACATAAGTACAGGAGACCCCTCCCTCCCTCAGTATGGTTCACTTATGATATGTGGTGTATTTTATTGAAATATTGACAATCAAGGTAGGAGTGCAAAGAATCACCTGAAAGTGTCTTTTATGACATGCCAGCTATTCATGTATTTTGGGATACCATCACTGCCGGGTCTTTGCTGCAGAAGAAAATTATACCAAATTGGATTCAGACCATGAGCAATACATGGAAAAAATATCTGCAGTTGTGCTCCTGACAGGAGATAACTTCCTACTTGATCCACTAAGTTAAATCAATTCTTTGGGTCAGTGTTCCTAACAATAAATGCATCCTGACTTCAGCCGTTTCAATAAGAGCAAAATTGAGGGGGAAAAAGTGTAAAACTAGTACCTGCAAACGTGCTCGAATGACCTGAAATAAAACATAAGTCATTTTCATGCACATAAAGACCTTATTACCTTAAAATTCTAATTGATGAACATAGATTCAAAAACTTGTTGGTGTGGTAAGGATTACTTGATAAGGATAAGTCAGCAGAATGGCAGCAAATTTAGATGATGCCCCAAGCATAGCATAATCAACTGAATTCTGCATAGACAAGTAAATACAATTAATAATTTAACGTTGATTACCGCCAACCTCAAACAAACAGTTGATATTTAAAATTTTGATGGTCTTTGCTCTAAACATAACTGATATGGAAAAGAAATGCACATTGTGCAAACTCCTTTTAGTATATAGCATCCAATGGGTGTGAACTGTACTCAGTGGTATCTAGAACAAGCATTCAGTCTTACTGACTGTTCAACTCACAAGATGTCAAATATCAAAGTTGCTCTGCTCATGTATTTGGTCATGATTTAGGTCTTGATATTATAATTCTCTAGAATTTAGCTTGAAATCACTACCAAACTAATGGTTTATTTTCACATGAGCATTGCTTAACAATCAAGAATCTAACAGAAAAAAACAAATCTGTTCCCCTTGTAGGTTGCAAACTCAAGAAGCTTTCCCCATATAAATCCTTGAATTTCAACACTAATCAAATCATAAACCACAGGTATAACCTATACAAATTCTAGTCATTGCACATCATCTTTTAGTAGATAATAGTAAGGTTCCAATTATGCTATATTTTTATTTAAAAGGTCACCAAAATAAACCTTTGCATCTTGGATAAGCAATATCCATTTGGCAAGTTACATTAATTCCAAGAATAAAATTCTCATCATATAGAAAATTCTGTTCCACTTAGTGCATCAAGATTCCAGGAAAAACTCTCATTCGAACTTACCAACAATTTATCGTCATTTGAGTTTTCCTTTTGTTCTTTCCTCCTGAGATGGATGACAACTTTACGTAGTTCTTCATAAACAGTAAACTGAATCGCACCATGAGAAACCTGCTATATAAACAGTTTTTCTGTCAAAGTCAAGCTATTCATGACTTTTTTAAAGTATATCAGAGAGAGCTTATAAATTTTTCTTGAAACTGTATATAGGTTTATGCATCAGCCATCAATACATGCCCATCCATTTCTGTTTCAAATGGAACTAAGCAGACCCCTAGGTGTCCAGGATGGAGAACCTAGTGCCCAGGTGCCAGAGATGAGAGCCAATAAAACCCACAAGGCAGCATAAATTTCACCAATTTATCAATAGAAAAATATACATCATTTCTGCAATTAAATAAAAAAATAAATTTAACCAACTCTTACATAGTACTAGGAGGGTAATATGTTTAAGTTTCACTTTGTAGATACATGTAAGGCACATCAATTTCTTTTCTTCTACTTTTCGCTCATTAGTTTTCCATATATAACAAAAAGAAAAAAGATAGAATTAAATATACATTTCCACAGCCGGGGAATAGAGTGATTAGTAAACAATAGTGAAAAAATCTACAATCAGAAACCCTGAATTAGGAAAATAATCCCAAACCTAAGTCACATTGAGTAAATAGAATAATCAATATTATTTTGACAAAATAAATAAATGCAAAAAATAATCAAGATTGGGAAGAAAACTCAATGACTGGATTATACACTCATTTTAATTAGTGAACAATTTTACATAACAGCAATACGTGAACTTTATTTGAGTTAAGTTCAATGCTTCCAACATATGTTTTTTCTGGTCAACAACATATAATGATGTTTTTTTTTAAAAAAACAACATATAATGATACTTCATAAATTTTGGTAACTTGTTATAAGGATGTATTATTTTTGTAACATTCAAACCAGAACAAGAACAGATGAAAGGGTGGAAGCAAAGTACGTGAACAATTTCTCTTGCAAGACATCCACTGAACATGATGCCAACTATGAGTTTCCGAATGACACATGGACCATAAGAATAAACAGAAAAATAAGAGACTAAAGGCCAAGAAGAATATGTAAAATCTGAAGGAGATGAAGGGAATGTCAAATAGTGATTATCTCAACAGTAAACAAAACTTACTAGCAAAAGTCCAGGTCCTAACCCTTTATAAAGCGCATGCCACCCTTCCTCCTTCAATATGGTTCTCAAAGCATCTGATAAATGAAAATTGACAATTGTATTACAGAGTTGATAATAAATATAAATGAAAATTGACAATTGTATTACAGAGTTGATAATAAATTCACATTGCCATCAATTAGGAACAATCCAAGCATATTAAGTTATAAAAACGGAGAGATATCCGAGGCACTAACCAGAAAACAAAATCACAAACCTAATCAAAGAAAATATGTTCATACTGTTTTGCTATGCTGATGAATTTTCCTCTAAAACATTTGGATATATATTTTCATGATTTGTTTTTTTATGGAATGCAGAAGTGCTAATATGAGTTTATTTTCATGTTCAAAATAGTGTGGCATCTTATTGATAGTAACCATTTGAAGAGGTTTAAATTGAATGAACATGTCCATCAAGAATATAGTTAAATATAAAACAATGACATCTTAAATCACTTCTCACTCATGTCGAGTCCACCATAACTTGGTAAATATGCATGTCCAACATTAAAAAAGAAAACTTGTAGCTTGAAAAAATTCTAGAATTATATATCCATAAAAACAAATTCTCAATTTCTTCAAGAACCACAGATAAAAACTTCATATATCATTTAGAATGAAAGTGTTGTACATTCTTAATGAATTAAAAGTATAATGATGTCACAATAAAATAAATGAACCAAATTGAGACAAAAGTACTTGAACAGACCAGAAAAACCAGAATAAGTCCTGTTTTGGTGAAGGGGTGTCTGAAGCTGCAATCTTGTTTTCACAAGCCAAATAGGATTTGTAAATAAACATACCTGAAGGCCACAAGAAAAAAATGTCATTTCACTTTTCATGCAATATGTTGAACCTGAAAAATGGAAGGCCAAAATAGTACACTCAGTGGTAGAACATTTAAAAAACACAATAATATCAATAACCAATGAGTTTCTCAGTATGCACAACCTAATTGCAATATCATACAACTATGTAAGACCAAAAAACATAAACAAATGGACGGGTTATTACCAGGGCACCTCCTTCTGCAGCCGAAGCTAGATGGAGACCAGGGCTAAGCTCTTCACCGCTACGCTTAGAGTACCTTTGTTTTGCTCTGTTGTAGCTGCAAAATGACCAATTCTTCAAACAGAAATTCAAAAAGGAATGCCAGAGTTTAATAAAAACAAAAAACGATTTATTTATCTTCTTTTACCAAGCCAAAAAACAAAAACAAAAAGTGATACACAAACATGAAACTATAACATGCTTCCAATACAGTCATTCTTTTAGTGTGCCACTTTTCAAGTGAAATTGATTGGATGGATCTTATTGAACCACCCACCGCCCGTGTTGGAAGCAAATGTAAAATCTCCTGTTTGTTGAGCAATGCTCTAATAAAAATAATAAAAGAATGCAAAAGAATAAAGATAAAAGAATGGAAAAGAAGTGACAAAATTACACAAACAATTCAACTCCAAGCAAATACAAGCATCTATGGATGACAAGAGTGCCCGTGTGCTTGAATAGCATAGTTAAAATATAATTCTTTCTTGGACAATTGCAGAAAGCTTTGAAGCATTTACATTTAGGGTGATAGATGTTATAGCTAAGAAGGAAGACAAATGACAGGCGTATCAAAAATCAACATTTAGCCAAAGAACTAAATAAGCAAAAAGCATATAATGCTTGTCATATATTGAACAAATCATGCAAAGCTAAAATAGACAGCACATTCCCATTAGAAAGACCAGAAAACGAAGGAAGAACCGAAGAACCACTTACAAGAAGAAATACAATCCCCAAGAAACAGTGGATCCAAAAACCGCGGGATAAAACCCCGCATAAAGTCCTCTAAAACCCTGAAACACACAGTGACCAAGTCAAATCTAACCTTGTAAGAAATGCATAATAAATATATAATGGAAGCCAAAATTCCCCAAGCATGAATGAAGTCATCAATATCAATGTCAACCCATCCCCAACGATCTGATGTTACCATCATGCGTGCCATTTCAGAATTCATGTCCATATATGGTTTTAAAATTAAAATATTCCATAAACATACCAAGGTTTCAATTCTTCTGCATTCCATTAGTCTTGACTGACACTAACATTCCCTGTCTTTTCACAAGTCCCAAATAAAGAGTGGACAAAGAAGAACAAAGTTTATACGGCTTTTGGTTACTTGGTTAGGCAGAATAAGCTGGAACAAAAATTCAGTTTAAATTGAATAAATGATAAATAAATATATTCAGGCACATCTTCTTCTTTTTTTCAATAAAAGACAGAAAAATTAAGATTATCTGCCATATATTGGTATCCTGCAATAGATAACTATTTGGTAATATTCTATATTGCAATAGATAACTATTTGGTAATTTTCTTATCCAGTCATCATTACTTCCGTCTTCTGTTATATATTGGAGAACAAGGCATGGATAATTTTTCTAGTTTCCTGAAATTGCTATTAAGAGCTTATGTTGGCTTATTCAGCATAGCTATCGCCTATATGTAAATAAAGTCCTTTTTAAATACCATGAGCTTATGTCGTGGGCTAAACAAGGCAGAAATACTTTGGGCTTGTCACCAAGTTTTGGTGGGATCTCATTTATTTCCCTTTCCTCTTTTCTTCTTTTTTTTTTCTTTTAATTTTGTATGGAGGTTCCTCTCTGATCCAACTTAAGAATAATACCAAAACTTAATGTTGTTCCCCTCATTTGGTTTGCAGATAGCTTATCTAGATAAATGAGATTTTATGTTCAACTGCTATTCCTTTCTCGATTTTCATAAATTTGTCTTTTGTATTTGCCTTATTAAAAAATAGTTATAGTTTTGAATGAACAAGTAGGAATAAACTATTCTTACATCTCACATGTATAGTTATCAAGGTTTATTCTAACTCATCAAAGCATAACTAATACAATTTATTCATATTAAACAGCCATTTTTCCTTGTCCCCCCTTACTCCCAAACCAGGGCTTGTTGAATAGCATTCATATTCCACCTCCTATCAAAACTCCTTTCGGTAGGATGGTAGAAGTACCATCTCCTTAGTGAGGGGATCTGGGTTCGATCTGGGTTTGAGTCTTGCCGCCTACAAGGAAGATTTGACCATGAAAAATACTTGCCAATAAAAAAAAATCAAATTCCACCTCCATCTATTCATTTGTTTTTTTGATAATTAAGTGCGATTTGAACATAAAGTCACAATCTTTAGCTAACCCCAAAACCCTGATTCAAAAAACAAAATCACAACAAGCTTCATAAGTGTAACACAACAACTTCAGATTATTCAACAAAAAAACTAAACAGAAAACCCGCAAAAGCAACCAACCAAACCCTAATTATCATTTCCATCAAAAGATCCAAAATCAAAACAAAAACCAAAAAAAAAAAAAAAAAAAAAAAAACCTCCATTCGGGCGATCGTGTAGATCGCGTGACCCGTGTTCTTATACGACGGAACATTCATCAACCGTCCGTCGTTCACTGTATTTTCAAATTCTCTTAATATATGTTCTTATATAAAAACAACGAAAAATCGAAATTTGAGAGAGAGAGAGAGAGGAAGACCTTGAAACCTCGTACGGACGACGTCGAGAGGGTGGAGGGCGGCGACGGTGGCGAATCCGGCGGCGCCTCCGGCCACGGCGTTCTCCCACTGCCACGTCATCCTCCCTCTCTCTCCGAGACAGCGAATGGAGGCGGCGATTCGAACTGTGTGACAATTCCGGGTCCGCTAGGGTGTGCAAGGGAATAGGGGGGGGGGGGGGGGGCTCTATTTGAGCCCCTCAAAATTATAAGTAAGCCCTCTTTAAATGGATCTTATTATTAAATATCAATTTAGATTTTTCTAATAAATATACCCCTGTTGTGAATATAGTGGATACCCACCACTCCTCCTAGTCATAACCTTCCCCACTCTTAAACTCCATAACCTCTCTCATTCAACTCCATAATCCCCACTATTAATCACTCCACTATGTATCCCCTCACCTCTATGGACTTATAACTTCTTACCTTTTGAATTCCTTCATGCACCCTATAAATAGAGAAGTCTCTCTTGTATTCCATAACCAACTAGTGAATAAGAAATCTCTCTCCACTTGTCTTCTCTATACGTCTTGTATGCTTTGTTTATGTATACTTGTGTGTATGTATTTTATTTAGTTTACAACACGTTATCAGCACAACGACACTCTCCTCTATTTCGTCAAAGAGGTTTGCATTTTTTGGGTCAAGAGAAGGTAAATGATTACATACTCTGAAAAATATAAATATTTAGAAAATTTGGAAAAGGCATAGAACTGATCAAAATATCATGATTATTTTTAAGCTCTTATTCTATTTCAAACACTCAAAAGTAAAAGTGATTTTCAAAGGTTTGTATCTTGAGAATCCACATAAGGTATTTTTTTGTTACATGATTAAATAAATCCCTAGATCAAATCTATTGATCTAATGATCTATGATATGTGAAACAGTACCTTGTTTGAGATGCTTTTATCATAAGTTGGCTATGCGATTTTTTTTTATTACGCACTTTTCCCCCATGTTATTGTTCACAATTTCTTAACATGAAAATTACATTAATTTTCATTGCATACTTCTATGAATGATACAACCGGAATAAGTGAATAAATGTATTCAAACAATGTTATATTACTCATTGAATATTTCAATTGTGATTCACATTCATATCTAGTTTGATCAAATTTTTTTATAAGTATCATCTCTTCTTGATATATTGTTATTTATCTCTAAAGAAAAATCAATTTGACCTTTTGGTGTAAATATACATATGAACACACTGTTGATAGGCACGTCGGTTTGGGTACAATATTTCATTGATGTATTTTTGTATGCTAATGTATGCTTTCTTTGGGATCCGATCATTCACTAGCCTGTGAAGTATACTGGTTTTGCAGCTGTTATTGCCTTTTCTATTTCCAAGTCCTTGATTCACTCAACTACGCAAGTAAAGATGAAGTGTGGATTTGGATAACAGAGAAATGCATTTAAATTGAGGTTCATTGATGCTTGAAAATTTCTTTTGTGTTTACTATTATCCCCTGAACTATTGATATGATTGCTAACAATTTTTCCATGGTATGAAAATTTTGATGTTCTCTTTACTTGTGTACAAACCTGTTAACTTGTATAAATTTTTATAGCTATTATGAGTCTCTAAAGGACCAAGTAAAAGACATTATATTACTTTATAGGAGTATACAAAAATTGTGTTTACATGGATCCCTGAAGGACCACGCAAAAGTTATGAATAATGTGTCCCAGTAAGACCATGCAAAATTTTATTTATTTTATTTTATCCCTGTAGGACTGTATAAAAATTATGATTATATGAATCCCTGAAGGACCATATAAAATTTTATTTTATTTTATTTTATCCTTGAAGGACTAAATAAAAAAAATTGCGTTTACATGGATCTCTGAAGTACCACACAAAAGTTATGAATAATGTGTCCCGGTAGGACCATGCAAAATTTTATTTATTTTATTTTATCCCTGAAGGAGAAAAACAATGAAAAATAATTCTCTAGAAGAGCAGGAAACACTTGAAAGACTCACAAAAATAAATCCTACAGAAAAAGTCCCTGAAGAGACTGACGTCTCTAAAGTGATATTCGTGCATGAAGATCAAGTACATGGAAGTGAAGAAATTTCCATAAATTACGCAAATTCACAAATATTGTGTGATCGAAAGCAAGTGCTCATTGATAATATATTCTCTTTTGCAGTAGCTACAGAAATCATTTCATATGATGATTCCAAACCACGTTCAGTGGATGAATGCAGACGAAAAAATTGCTAGCCACAATGGAAAGCTGTTATTCAAACAGAATTAGATTCACTTGCAAAACACCAAATATTTGAACCAATAGTCATAATCCTTGAAGGTGTTAAACCAGTAGGATGTAAATGGGTGTTCGCGAGAAAACGAAATGAAAGAAACGAGATTGTTAGATACAAAGCTCGTCTTGTGGCACAGGGTTTCCTATAGAGACCTGTGATTGATTTTGAAGAGACATATTCTCCTGTGATGGACACAATCACATTTCGGTATTTAATTAGTCTTGTAGTCTCAAAGGACTTGACATGCATCTAATGGATGTGGTTACTGCATATTTATATGGAAAATTAAATACCGAAATTTATATGAAAGTTCCTGAAGGATTAAAATTGCCTAAAGCAAAACCACGAAACATGTACTCAATCAAGCTAAGACAATCCTTGTATGGATTAAAGCAATCTGGACGAATGTGGTATAACCGTCTTAGTGAGTACTTAATAAAAGAAGGATATGTCAATGATCCAATATGTCCCTGTGTATTTATTAAGAAAATGGAACTCGGATTTGCCATTATTGCAGTGTATGTTGATGATATTAATCTAATTGGAACTCTTAGAGAACTCGAAAAGGCTTCCGAATATCTAAAAAGGGAGTTTGGAATGAAAAATCTTGGAAAAACAAGATACTGTCTCGGTCTGCAGATTGAGCGGAGTTCAAACGAGATACTTGTTCATCAAACAACATATGTTGAAAAAAATCCTGAAGCATTTTAATATGGACAAATGTCATCCATTAAGTACTCCTATGGTGGTAAGGTCACTTGACACAAAGAAGGACCTTTTTCGTCCAAAAGAAGATACTGAAAATCTTCTTGGTCCTGAAGTATCATATCTTAGTGCAATTGGTGCTTTATTATATTTAGCCCAATGTACTAGACCTGACATTGCATTTTCAGTTAACTTATTGGCCAGATTTAGCTCTGCACAAACTCGAAGGCATTGGAATGATGTGAAGCACATTTTTCGTTATCTTTGTGGAACGACAGACATGGGCCTATTCTATGCAAAGAATTCCAATAATGGTGCACAACTAAAGGGTTATGCAGATTCAGGCTATCTTTCAGATCCTCACAATGCTCGCTCACAAACAGGGTATGTATTCACTTGCGGTGGCACAGCGACCTCTTGGCGATCTACGTAACAGACTTTGGTCGCCACGTCTTCTAACCACTCTGAGATTGTTGCACTCCACGAAGCAAGTCAGGAATGCGTGTGGATAAGGTCTTTGGTTCATCATATTCGTACTGCATGCGGACTATCTCTCATTACATATGTTCCAACAATTATTTATGAAGACAATGCAACATGCATTGCTTAAATCAAAAGGGGATATATCAAGGATGATAGAAGGAAACATATTTCTCCAAAATTCTTTTACACTCATGAGCTCCAGTAGAGATAGGAAATTGATGTTCAACAAATTCAATCAAAGGACAATCTTGCAGATTTGTTCATTAAAGCTTTGTCGACGTCAACATTCAAGAAGCTGATGTATAACATCGGGATGCGACGAGTTAGCGACCAAAATTCTTGAAATCTTGTGCTTATGAGGGGGAGTAATTTTTTGATGACATTTTGTGAAATGTACTCTTTTTTTTTCGCCTAGATTTTGTCCCAATGGGTTTTCCTAGCAAGGTTTTAACGAGGCAGTGTTAAACGCATACACCATTATACGATTAAGTTAAATTGTACTTTTTTTTCCTTCGCTTTGGTTTTTTCCCACTGGATTTTCCAAGCAAGGTTTTAATGAGGCAATTATCTTAGCGTGGTGGTCATTCAAGGGGGAGTGTTGTGAATATAGTGGATACCCACCACTCCTCCTAATCATAACCTCCCCACTCTTCAACTCCATAACCCCTCCCATTCAACTCCATAACCCCTACTATTAATCACCCCACTATATACCCTCTCACCTCTATGGACTTGTAACTTCTCACATTTAAAATTCTTTCATGCACCCTATAAATAGAGGGGTCTCTCTTGTATTCCATAACCAAATAGTGAATAAGAAATATCTCTCCACTTGTCTTCTCTATACGCCTTGTATGCTTTGTTTATGTATACTTGTGTGTATGTATTTTATTTAGTTTACAACAACCCCCAATAAGTAAGCCCACTTATTTTTTTGGTAATATCTTTAGTTAAGATTCTTTTGATAAGCATGCCCCCCATTTCATTTAAATTTATTTATTTGTGTATTTATTTAAAAATTCTTGATCATATATTCTTCATTAGGCAATGATAGACCCACCACCTGAGTTGATCTTTCTCACTACCCAATATTACAAAAATGCCATTATTTATGTTTTTTTTTGTCTCCCTTTCCCACTAACCAGTTCGATAGCGTCCAGTCGAAATCTTTTTCACTGGGACGACAGAGGTCTGTCGATCTGGCTGAATAAGTGTCGACAGAGGCATAGTCGAAATATGTTTCACTAGGACGACAGAGATCCGTCGATCTATCTGAGCAATTGTCGACATAGATGTGTCGAACCTTCAAAACAACAATTCTCTTCTAAGAATCAATCACTTATACAATCATTTAAGTCCTTAGAAAAAACAAAAAATGTCATTTAAGTCTTTTTGAAAATCATTCACACATATATTTATTTAAGTATAAGAAACAAAAATATCAAATAAAGAGTTATTTGAACTAAATAAACAGTAAATATTTCATATAGATAAGAAACATTATTTATTTTCTAAACAAGTGAAGTCTCATGTCGAAAGTATATGGAATGTTTTCTGATACTCCACTTGTGTATATAAAATATTTAATGTTTATTTCATTTATATGACTGTTTGTTGTTCCATTTTTACATTTTGTATTTAAATGACAAAATATGTGAATGATTTCTAGAAGAACTTAAATTATTTAAATGGAATTTTTATTTCTTGTAAGGACTTAAATGACTATATAAGTAATTTATTTTTAAAAGATAGGTGCTGTTTGAAAGGGATCGACACGTCCCTGTCGACACTTACTTAAACATATAGACAGACCTCTGTCGTCTCTGTAAAGCAGATTTTGACTGAATCCCTGTCGACATTTGTTTAGACAGTTCGACGGACCTCTGTCGTCCCAGTGAAGAAGATTTCGACTATGCGCTGTCGAATTGGGTAGTGGGAAAGGGAGACAAAATAATAATAATAATAATAATAATAATAATAATGGTATTTTGATAATTTTGGGTAGTGGGAAATGTTAAGTTGGGTAGTGGGAATAGCTTTGCCCTTCTTCATTCCTGTGAAAGAAGACAAGGAGGAGAAGATTTTTCTTAACTTTGTGGTTGAGCATGGCTTTTTCTTCACCAATTAATGAGGTACACAGTTTATCTAGGTTTTCTATTGATATTTGTTTGTGAAGGGTTTGAATTTTTAATTTTTTTTAGGGTTTAGGGTTTTGAGCATTTGTATGAATTTGTGCAAGAACAATGGATTATCATATTCTTTTTATTTTTATATTAAAAAAATTCTATCAGATTATGTTAATAGGGCTCTTGATATTTTTATCATAATATGTTAATTTGGGCTGTCGGTGTTTCTTATTAATAAAGCAATGATTCTTTCTAAATGTGTGTTAATGAACATCCTTGGCCAGACTGAATAAATTCGTGTGAATTTGAAGGACATTCATACCATCTAGTACCAATTAATAGCACTTCATATCAATTGGTTAGAACAGGCGGTTTAATTTTCATTTAAACAAATAATATATCAAAGTCGGTAAGACAGAAGGATTTTATGTGATATACAAAGAAAGTCTTACCAGGGATTTATAACTATCATATATCTTTCACATCTCCATATTCAAATAAATTCACCTCAAAAGAAAAATAACATCCTAAAAAAAATGTCAATCATCTATAACACTATAAATATAAATCACTGAATTCTAATAGGCTCTGAAGAAGAAAAAAATAATTCAATATGGCTTAAATTGATCTTATCCCTTTTGAATTGGTCAAATAATTTAAGATTTTGAATAGATTGTGGTTTGTTGAATCACATATTTATTTGATTTGGTTGGATATGCATGATATAGTTTTTAAGATTTTTGACAACCAAGAAATACACTTCAGGTCTGTGGGGAAGTCTGAGAGAGATCCAGTTTTTGGGGGTCGTCGAAGGATAAGAGATAGAGTTTGATGTGAGAGGGGCTTACTCATTGTTTAAATATGGAGTTAATATATGAGGGGCTTATAAATTGAGTTATGAAAATATGAAGGGCTTACTTACAAGAGGGGCTTACTTACAATTTTGAGGGGCTCAAATAGAGCCACCCTATAAGAGATGCAACAAGAATTTTTTTTTCAGCTCTTTTTACAGTCTCATACACTATGATAAATAAAATATCATAAATAGTATATGAGATTCTTAATATATTTTTATTATAGTGTATACTTCAATGAAAGAGCATGATTTTATGTTAAAAAAAAAGAAAAATGTTATGCCTAACCTATTGTTCGGCCCAACCACAATCCACTTTTTTTTTTTGAAGTCATATTTTTTTTTGAAGTCATATAATCTTTTAATAAAGTATATGCCGTTATACGAAATGAAATATATATTGAGATATAATAGTATATTTTTTTATTTAAAAAAATAAAAAATTATGTCATATACTATGATAGAATCTCATTCACTATGATAACACAATATATACTGAGTTATCATAGTGTATGAGAATGCTGCAAAATAGACTGATTGTATCAAAGTTTAAAAAAAAACATGATTTGGACCGCGAAAAAGATACACGTAGCCCTCATCGCAGCCCCAATTGTAGTTCATCATGTTTTTCTTTTTTTATAAAATTATACATTCACCCTTTGAAATGCATGTTATTATATAAAATGAAGTATTTACTGAGATACATTAGTATATTTATTTTCATAATAAAAAAATGAAAAAAAGGGATTGCAATATATATTATGATAGTGCAGTATATACTAAGATAGTGCAGTATATACTAAATTATCATTGCGTATGTGGCTATAAAACGGGTTGTAAAACGGACTGCGTGTATCAACACTCTTTCTGGTGCAATAGAGGCACCCTTAGACTGATGTGGTTGGTGTATGGGCTGATGGGCTCTAAAGGGAGGGTTGGTTCTACAAGTGGCCTTTCGTGGGCCGGGTTGCATAGGCCCGCGGGTCCATATCTGTCGTCCCATATTATTTATGCTACAGATAATTATTTTTACAGTTCTAAATGCAGGCATATATCTCATTAGTCTTTCTCACTCATTGTATCATAGTATCAATCTCACTGGAATTTTTTTACATTTTTTATAAAATTGATATATTTTAAGATATATGATTTAAAAAAAGAAAACATGTGCTGTTTGTGTTTTATAAAATGGATGGAGTGTAACATTTTTCCTTTGATAAAGAGTGCTGATACACTCGGCTGGTTTTGCAGCCCCATACACTATGATAACGTAATGTATACTGCGCTATTATAATATATATGCTTTTATTATATTGTATAAAGTAAAAAAAAGTTTCATTTTTTCAAAGAGAAAAAATACATTATCATATCTTAGTATATCATTTCATATAATAATCTGTATTTAATAAGAGTGTATAAGTTTTTTAAAAAATAGAAAAAACAGTATTGATTGCAAATGGGTTTAGGTTACAAATAATAAACTTTATAAATATGTATTGGGACATTGTTATAAATGAATAAAGATAAATAAACACACAATCTAATAACCTAAAATCAAACCCAATAACTAAATCTTTTATGAAAGTACACAAATAATAAAAGAAGAAGAAAGATAAAAAGAATATACCCAATGTTGCAATCAGTTGATTGATTTTGGGAGAAAGGACGCAATGTTTAATTTTAGAGGAGAAACCTCTTTTATTAAATTTTAATGGTTAAGATTTCTTTTAATTTTAATATTTGTTCAATAGAGATGGGGAAAAGGAATATTTTTTTCTTCATCAAATTAAATTTTAATAATTGATATTTATTTATTATTTTTAAAACTGTTATAAGCCCCTTCTACGTGGGTAGTGTCCAACCTTGTATCTGCAAACTTGTTGGTAAAATATACACTAGCCCGTATAGTAAAGTATGCGCTATGCATTGAGATATAATAATATTTTTTCTGTTCTTTATATTAAAAAATAATTTTTATACAATATGATAGTGTATATATTACGCTATCATATTGTATATTACACTATCGTAAGGTATAGACGGTTGTGAGACAATTTTTAGATTGTAGACAGAATTACAAAATGGACTAAGTCTATCAGCACTCGTATTGTTTTTTTCTCTGGTCTGTTCAGGTCCAATAAGAAAACAAAACCTATTTTCACAAAATTAGCTTTATATAATAAATATCAAATGAGGTGTTTATGACCTCCGGTTTTGATTTTGGATTTAATTTTTTATATTAAAATAAAAATCATCAAAACAACTATATGGTTGAAACTTTGAATATGAAAAAATGATATTCTAATAACAGAGGTATTACTAACATTATCATGTTGTCAAATAATTTTATAATGTCATTATAGTTTTATACCGACATTATAATATCAGTCAATGCATCATTTTTTCCCCGAATAGGGCTTTCAAGATCTAAACTTTGATCATTTCAGATCAAAATAAGAAACCCTTTTGGTTTTGAATAGAGATTCGAGAAGAAAAATAATATGAGTATTAGAATATGATGATCTATGATTGTTGATTTAATCATTAGAGATATTTCAGAATATTCCATCTTTTATTCCATGTGTCATGCTCTAATCAATCAATTGATGATAATTACCCACACATTAATGTTGATGTCAGGCTTATAAAATAAGACATAGAACAAGCCACCTGAACTTTTATTTGATTTAATAAGAGTTGGTTGAGGCAGATCAGAAGCAGATACAAAAGCAGACCATCCACACATAAAAAACAAAGGCCTCCAAACTAGCCCATCAAAAGAGATTCTCAATCTGCAACCATGTTTTTATTGTTATTTTTTCCCATCTTGAATTCTAACTGAAAACATCAATGTCTATTCAACTTCAATTATTGCTTTATTATTGTGACTGTCACAGTGGACCACCTATATATCAACACGTTTCCCCAAACCCTAAAAAAAATCTTCATCAGCCCACAACATCAAAGTCTCCAAAAATAAAATAAAAATAAAAAGTTACATATGATGCTTGATAATGAAACAGCTGTATATATCAAGTTCCAGTCATTGAATTTCTCTATCTCCAGCTCCCCATATGGTAATGTTTTGGATATGACATTTTGGATCACAATAACAAGGAACCACTCCTCTTTTTCCTCTTTTTTTTTTTGTTGGACTGTATTGTGGGTCACATCCAAAGCCAATAATTATGTATATTATTAGTTTTGGGGGTCTGCTTTTTAACAAACCTGAAAAAAAGATGGATATGTTCCCTTCATATATTGGGTTTTCATATTTTAGTTCTTCATTGAAATTGATGGGACCCTTTTCATGGTTTAAAATGCTATACTTGTTGAGATTCACTGCCCCCAATTTATTCGACTTCCATGATGAACAATGAACAAAATTTCTCAGTGAATAATTTTTGAACTTCAATTTGTGGAAAATGACATTTTTATAATACACCCTTCAAAATTCACTTGTAATATATGCTATTGATTTTTTCCCCCTTCATAAGATTTTTTTAATACTTCTCAAGCTCGATATGCTACTTATAACATTCTTATAGATATGTATGCCCATGATCTTTTATTTCTCCTAGTCAACAAAGTGCCAAGCATGTCTAGTCCTAATTATAATTCATTATTCTATCTTGTTACTTTTAAAATCATAACATGATAGCAACAATGCTTATTTCTTTTCATTAACATCCCCAAAAAATGCAATGTCATTTTCAATGAAAATAATACAACCACCAAGAGTGATATCACAATAGAAGATCAAATTGGGATCTCAAGTTCGAATCTTGTTTCTGTCAACAGGTGATTACTAGGAAATTCCTTAATGCATGATGATTTTTAGTTGAATCATATCTGCTTCCATTGAACCTCGTCATCACATTATTACATCAGGCTCATATTTTTCTAGCTCATCTCACCATAAATCCATGACAATGATCCCAAACTAGATGATGACACTGTAACATGTTTTTATCTTCCTTTCCATCAACAATTGAGACTCATTGCCTTAACAAGTGGGTCTCTCTCCTAAAAAAAACAAGAACAAATGATTCTTCACTTTTGGATGCTTATTGTGACAAAGTTTGTTGGGATGGACCATCCACATCAGACCAACCATTTCATTTGGTCTGATGTTTATACGAAACTTCACATGTACATGAGAGACCTTATTTAGTTTATAAAGATTTGATGATGAAAAGCTTGGGAAGGTCTCTCTCTCTCTCTGTATATACATGAAATGATGTATGTTAGGGAAAGTTAGATAACAAACCAAAAAGGCAAAACACATGTGGAATATTATAAGATCAAACTATGCATTGATGTCTGCATGTGTTTGACATCTTATACAGAAGCATTGAATATATAGTACAAGGTTTTAGCTGTGCTGCCCTACCGTGACTATGATCAAGTCATCTTCTATATATCGAGATGAAATTAATATACAACTTTGTAAGAGTAACAATTACAATGTCTATCCATCATTTTAAAAAGAGAGATTCCAAAAACTTCCAAGAAAAAAACAATAATTTTCTATTATATTAAAATAATATGAAACATCCAAATCAAATTTAAAGCGTGCAATGAATATTTTTTGGCCAAGTGTTGTTCAATATAATACATCACATATAGGCCAACTCTTATATGAGAGGTGAGAGAGGTTAGATGGGGTTCTAGAATCACTCTCGTAAAACTTATACATAGACACACCCAACATTTTGATGACAATTTGTTGAAAGTAGATTTGGAGGTGGTGTATAAAATAAAATATTCCTCCTTTTTAATAAAACATAAAATAAAAAAATGTGATTTTACTAAACTAAAATATTCAATAAGAGTCTTGATTTGATGCAAAAAATAACAATTTAGTGTCCACCAATTATGAGGCGTGTCATCCAATTTTTTTTTTTTATCAGGCAAGTGATCCATTTTTATACGAAATCATTTCATTATGAGTTATGTTACAGCTAGTATTTTTTAAAATTTTAAATATAATTTTATATATCTTGTTAGTCTTCTATTTTCTGTATTGAGTTATATATATCGTTTAAAAATTTAATTTTTTTTATAAATGATATTATTAATACATAAGATTATATATTTTACACTTTATAAAAACACATATTCAAAAATAAAAACGCTGTGTTTCTCCATTTTGTTTATTATTATAATGGGATTGGGTATAATATTTTCAATAATTATAATTATAAAATAAAAGTAAGAATATGAGAAGATAGACTTTTCTTTTTACATTTTTTACACAAAAAAAAATGAAAGAAGTCAGAAAAAGCAAATCATGGATTTCCATGTATTCAGACAAAAGTGGGTCCGTCCGTATTGATTCCAACATGGCCCATTCTCTGTCACGGATGACGTCATCATCAAGATGGGCCCACACCCGCCCCAATAAATACACGCAACAAGCGGACCCTATTGAGGTCCGATTCCCACGCAACTTAATGGGCCCCACTTTGTAGCGTCGATGAGACACGTGGACATCTAAATTAGGAGATTACAAAATATAAAAGAGATAAATCCATGTAACCCCCTGTAAACCCCCCGAAATCCATATAACCCCCTGACATTTTTCATGAAGTTCATGTAAGTATGTAACCCCTTGAAAACATTCATGTAAAATTCAGATAGTCCCTTGAGTTTAATTTTCATTGATAGATTAAAAATATTATATTTTCTTAACCTAGTATGAAAACATAATATTTCAAAGAACATTTACAATGTGTTAAAAATGTAACAAATCTTCTGTAAATAATGATTTTATCACTCAAAATAGAGTTTTATAATCTATTTGGAGTGATACAATCATCATTTGTAGGTGATTTTTTTGTATTTTTAACACATTGTAGAAGGTTTTTGATATACTGTGTTTTTAGCTAGGATTTAACTAAATAAAATATTCAAATAATATTATTTATCAATCAACGAATGCTTAATTTAAGGGATTATTTAGAGGGGGGGGGGGGAGGGGTTGAGTTGGTCAATTGATTTTTTACCAATATAAAAATGTGATTTTCTTAAACCTGGTTTGTTTTATTAATATTAATATGAATATATTTTCTTGGAAGGTGGGGAAAGTCTATAAAAAGTCCTCATATTCTGTCTTTATATGTGTAGGCCGGCTAAAAAATGGTCCCAAGAGAAGATTGAATAAAAAAAAATATTAATCTTGCTTGTAAGGTCCCACCTACTTTATATAATTTGTCTTTTTTTAATATAATAATAATATATAGATATAATATAGTCCAATTATTTCCTATATAAAATATAGATTAATAAATTTGGGTTAGTGTCTAATTTTGTGATTATGGGTCCACGTGGATCATTAGATTAAGTAGTATAAATGAAGTGCCAAAATTGACTAGTCAATGTGGAAACTTCTTTTAGCATAATAGATTGGATTTATTTCTACATAAATTAATTGTTTTGATGGAGTAAATTAAATTTATGCCATATCCATATTAGAATAAGAACCCATTTGAATTCAATATCTATAGCTTTTTTGGGCGGGGTAATATCTATAGTTGTTTGTGTTAAAGAGTAACATAGTGAGAAAGCTATGATTCAGAATGAAATATAAATGATGAGGCATGTTTTAAATGAATTATTTACCCAAATATATAAATGATTAATCATGTTCAAAATAAAATTAAATGATGAAATTTTTGCTCTTATTTATTTGCATGCAAAAATCATTGTACTTGTGTGACACTTATGCCCCATTTGGATAGCAGAATAAACGAGTATAAGGGTAGTATAAGAATGGATAGGGAAAATTGTTGTTTGTTTGTAGGATATAACTTTTTTTTTTTGGTGGGTAAAAAAGAATATATTGATTTTCTTTACTGAGTAAGTACAACTATGACTAACAAATTACAAGTAATCAAACAAAAAAAGTGAGTAGATACAACATCAAGAGTAATTATGCATCTGTATCCACTGCCCAACAGAGCCAGGCTTCAACCGATTACATCAAAAAGTGTTTACCAACGTCGAAACTTCAGCATTTCTTCACTCGCATATACACCGCCCCGTGCACATCCCCTACCAAAAGCTGCTGCAGTGCGGGCCAAACCTGTTGTTCAGCGACGAAAGAAGATCCTGGGGAGTTTCGATGGGCAGCTAGGTGGTCGGCAACTTGGTTTCCTTCGCGTGGGACATGAGAGACTTTCCAATCCGCAAAGGAAGGAAGAAGGGACAATAATTCCCCACGATCTTGCAAGCACTGCCAAGGAAGACAACCCTTCCCTTGCAGCCAAGCAATGGCAGTGGTTGAATCACTCTCTATATGCACTCGTGGGACGCCAAGAGCAGTTGCCATCTTCAATCC
The DNA here is from genome assembly GCA_030737845.1 of Acorus calamus. Classification (NCBI taxonomy): domain Eukaryota; kingdom Viridiplantae; phylum Streptophyta; class Magnoliopsida; order Acorales; family Acoraceae; genus Acorus; species Acorus calamus. The sequence goes on along the minus strand of CM060865.1, from coordinate 1,597,071 downwards.
GTGCAGAATTGCGCGAAATTCTAGAACATTGATGGAGCTGGGTGTCTCTTCTTGCACTGCCACAACAAGCAATAACTCTCCAACTCCGTTGCGAAGAACAGCCCCAAAGCCAGCCCTGTCCGTAGAGAGGGAACCATCCGAATTTACCTTTGTCCAACCCTCCTCCGGGGGACACCAAGACATGGCGGTCTCGAGCTTCTCAAGTGGTTGAATACCCCAAGCATCCCCCAATTTCTGAACTGCTGGGCACCAATCCTCCTTTAGGAGCTTTCCATAGAAGCTCATTTGTACAACTGAAAAATAAAGCGGAGGACTCCCAGCTTATGTGTTTCCTTGGACCGAAAATGTCGTTGGCATCTTTCTTTCCATATTGCCCAAATGGTAGCCACAAAGGTAACATGCATAACATCACGAGGAACACCTATTGGGAAGGTTTTGTCCAACCAATCTACAAAAACTGAGAGTGAGGAATGGCGGGGGAGTTTAACCCCCATTCTGTGGAGGACCTTAGCCCAAAGAAATGCTGAAAAGGAACAGTGGAGATACAAATGGGGTAGAGATTTTGGACTTGATTTGCAGAGAGGACAAGTGGGATCTCTAATCAGTCCTTTTCTGAGCAGCAGCTCCAATGTAGGAGTCTTTTCTTGTACGGCCAACCAAGCACAAGCTGTAAATTTAGGGGGCTGATACTTCTGCCAGAGCCACTTGACCCATTTTGGCTTGAGTCCCTTATGTCTAAGGAAGTCCCATGCTTTTGAGGTAGAGAGAGTGCCAGTCACACTAAACGGCCAGACCAATGTATCTTCACTTTTACCCCCGAATTCAAGATCACAGATGTCTGCCCAGATTGCATCCCACTGGGGGATCCACCAAGATGGCTTCGACCATTCTCCATTAGAGATGAATGCAGCCACCTTGAGATGAGGATCCCTCACCCTCTGAGCCGAAGTCACTGGGATGAAATCAAGGAGACTAGAACCATTGATCCAAGGATCATCCCAGGCAGACACCTTTTCACCTGTGAAAATAATATATCGCACATGTTGTAGGATATAACTTGGTATTATTAAACCAGTTTAAACGAGTATAAGAGAATATAAAAGTTCTAAGTAATCCATAGGATAAGCTATACTCACTTTATCTATTCCCATGGGCCCACATGTCAAATCAACTTTTTACACCTTATCACATCAAATCACATATCAACACCTTTTATACATCAAAGAGCCCACATGCCAAATCAATTTTTTTACACTTTATTTATATTTTATTCTTTATTAACCAAACAACTCAACCTTTATTCTTACGTTTCCCAATGAGAATAAAAAAAACACAACCAAACATAAAGTCTCTTATTCTTGTAGATTTATTATCTATACTGGCATAATTATCTATCCAGAATAACTCAATTCCACTATCGAAACGGGGGGTTAGAGATTTTATGTTACCCTAAAAAAATCATCACCTGTCACTCCTGACATAACCAATTTTATTGAATCAGGTAAATCAATTTTTACTTAAGTGATCATTGATTTTTTAAATTCTAATCTTAATCTTTATACTTGTATCTAGAAATTGGGATAAACATATTATTATATATTTTACTTCCCATATTTACGAATTTTGTTACAAATACAACATTATCTTCACGAAACATTGTTAATGTATATATTTGTTTTAATGTAATAACAGTATAATAAATTTTCTCTATTGTTTCAGAATTCAGAATTTTTATTCCTTTCTACCAAACTTGTCAAACATCTATTAAAAAAAAAAAACTACAATAAAAAAGGTGTAACACTTTTTTGATCTCTGAAAATAAAATAATTATCTTTACGTCCCCCATCTGGACCCCGTTTTGATTTTTGAAGTAATGATTTGTATACGGAGGATCCATATCAGACGGTCTCCAGCACTGTCAGAAAATTAAAGTCCTTCATCATCACTACATGGGAGACCTGGTGCTTCAAGATGATGACACGTGGAAATCGAGGACCTCTTTTTCGTGTACATCGAATAACAGCCGTCGATAACCTCAGATCATCAGGCATCGCTGTCGGATTGGGCCCACGTTATTTAACAAGCGGCGCCACCTCGGACGAAAATTGGAATTTTGTTTAGAACCCCCTGTCATTTTTGTTATTCGAGAATGCATTATTGAGAAGCCAATGAATCAAGTGATTTTTTTAATCTATTCTTATTGAGAAATATAATAATAAAATTTTTGTTGTTTAGGTAAAATGTGAATAAAGTGTGGATAATAATGATAAAAGATGAAAAAATAATAATAGTTGATTTGACATGTAATTTATTAGAGGTGATGACATTGACTTGACAATGGATCCACATATTATTTGAGTGGAATAACCTGGAATAACTTTAATTACAGGGGTTGGTTGTAATCCATATACCACTTTATACAAGTTCATTCTGATATAATTTATCCCTAGGTATTCTCTGCAATCAAACAACAAAATACAGTTATTCTACTTTATTCTCATTTATTCTCTGTTCTGTGGGCCATTCTATATCCAAACCGGGGCATAGGTTCATGAGTCATGATTAAAATTAATCAAAGGGAGGAAATTATTTTTTGACAAGAATAAAAATCATGGTGGATTTTTATATTTTATAAAAAAATTTAAATTTTTAAAAAATTATACAATGAAATGTTTTTTGAATATAAATGGATATCAGTGACCAGAAAGCTTAACTAGAGAGACAGGGGGATTATCATAATTTCAATAAGTTTGCAGGGTTCTAATTCAATTATTTCTGCTTTTAATTAACGGATCGAAAAGAAGGTTTAGACTTTGTTTAATGGTTTGTATGTGGTTTAGCATGATTTTAGGTGTTTGTATTTGAACCAACCATATCCTGCAATAATTAATGTAATGTAATGTATCACATGTTTTTGTAACTATTCATTCTTTATTATGTTTAGAGGTTCAATTGTGTTATTGTCTGTTGATAAACAGGAGTGTGTATGTGTAATATATTGAGGGCACAAGATTTTAAATAATTTTATAGGTAATTAATCTTCTCAAAGCCATTTTTATCAGCATTATACATACACACACACATATAAATTAATATGTTTAATATATATAAATTTATGATTTTAAAGTTTCCTTTCGGGTCGCATAGATTCTACAATATTTGGGGTTGCTTTAACAAATTTTTAAAATAAAAAACAAAACTGCAAATCAATTTGGAAAAACACAAATTAATTTTTTTTTTGGGTGGGAGGTATGTTTAGAAGAGTTTGCCCATAATCTAAATTTCTTTTGAAATATAATTAATGAGGTTGTTGGATGGGTAGATGGGGAGTCCATCATTAAATGTATTATAATTCTCAATTAAATTACATAAAAATATATACACAATAATCTGTTGCCATATTATTCAATATTTATAAATCACATCTCGCCCCAAAAATTAGTGATGCACAGTTCATGCATGGCTTGAAATTTTTTTGCATGTGAATCAAAACCTTAACACATGCATCCAACATGCCATAGGAATGCAGCTTTTAAAGTGACTCTTGATTTTCATTGAACGTGAGATTATTCTATTTTTACAAGAACCAAAAGTAATAAATATGTTTTCAAACACCTAAAACTTTAAATAATTGATTGAAAAGAGACTAATATTTTCAGCTATAAATACATTTTAGAGGCAGTTTTAAAAAAAACAAGAAAAAAATTTACTTTCTAGAAATCAATTTCCAAAAGAAAAAGTATGATTTTTGAAAATCATAGTCCGTTTGGAATGATTTTCAGTTTAATTGTTGACATAAGAAACATAAAAGTCAAATTAAAAAAAAGATGAAATTAAATTTTTTTAAAACAAAGTGTTCTACAATTTGTTCCAAAGAGGACCTGGGGTTGACTTAATGTTGAGGTGGGAACAGTGAATAGAGGGGTTGAAGTAACCGGCTAAACGTGTCCTTATGAATTCATTCATGACATTTACAAGAATAATGAATGGCTTTGTAGTGTGACAAATAAAGGCAAGAATACTTGATAAGAAAAGATTTAAATTAAAAATAAAAAATAATAGTTTTTTTTTTTATACAAGGACCCTCTTTCGTTGTTTATCTTGAGACCATTGTATCTTGAGCCTCCCAGATTACCAAAACAACATATAGGCCTACAGAAAAAAAAAAGTATTAAATAATTTTCTTTTTTGATTTCTTGTTTTGATAAGAAAAAGAAATCAATTCCATGTATTTTCAACCCCTCGTATGTTTTAGGATTTGAACTTTTCAGCGTATTCAAAACCTCCTAGGTTTTCAAATAATTGAAGCTACGCCATCACTATGGATATATTTGTGTTACTGAAAAGTGATGGAAAATAAAATTTTTTCTTTTGATTATTAAAAAAATCTAGTGTTCTTATCAAACAAGGAAAAAAAATTCTCACTTTTCTTATCCTATTTTATCTTCTTAGGAATACCCAAAGATAAGAATTTGAGAGAAAGTGCTAAAAAATAATTTTATTACTTTCCACTATATGCCAATCATTACAAAATTGGTTAAAAATATATTTTACTTTTCAATATTTTTCTTTTCACCCAAATTCCCTCGCCTTTTTTCCTTAATCAAGAAAATGAACGATATGGAGAACCCGAAATGAAGTAATCTTCTATGGAGCACGAGCATTTATGGAGAATATGGGGGAATTGTTTACGGGGCTCTTACGTGACTGGAACAACTTCATCGGGAATGGTGGTGGGTCTTCCTTCGGCATCAGACAACCTATTTGTGATGTAGCTCTGGGGGTAACATCAGCCCATTGGGTGTAGAAGTCTTTTCTACCTAGGCTGTCGGAGTTCGTATTCTTCTTTATTCATTTTACTTAGTTTTCTGATTTTGTCTATTTACACCTCTCCCTCTCTCCACTCCCTTTCAGAGTTCGTAATTCGATTATCAATATTGAAATCAGGTTTCAAATATCTCATATACAATGAGGGGGTGGTGGGGGAGGGTGGTATTTGAACCGCACACGTATTGAACACAATTCATCATCCTATATATAATAGGTTCGGACACCCAAGTGACATTGCATTTGCTCACAAAGTAATAAACCAACCCACCAAGTCACCAACCCATCATAATTTACTCAAACACCCTCATAAAAAGCCAAAACATTTCGAATAATGTTACTTTTCCAAAATGGTCCCTCAAAACAAAAAAACATTATTTGATTCATTTTTTAAATAAGATTGCATTAGACTTGTCTCTCTTTCCACAATCCCAAGGAAGCTTTTAGAGAGAGAGAGGTAGAGAAACCTTGGAGTGAGAGAAAGGGAAGAGTTTTTAAGGTCCACCAACATCAACCCATCAAGAGTTAAAGAAACAAGAGAAACAAAGAGAGTTTCCTTTCTGGATTCTCTCTTTTGTTGTTCTTAAGAGGGTCTCTCTCTCTCTCTCTCTCTCTCTCTCTCTCTCTATATCCCTCACGTGCGAAGTAGACATTCTTTTTTTATTTTTATCATTTGGTGATGAATGGATAACAGAGTACTGTATGGGTCTATGATTCCAGAACTGTATATATGAAATTGAAAAGGTTTCATCAGCCTTAAAAAATTGTTTTTGGTGGTGTGGGTGTTGTTGGGATTGATTGTTTTTTAATATATATTTCTTTTTTATATTCAAAAGAAGGGGGGCTTCTTGCTTTTGAAAACCTTGGGATCAGTTTTTTTTGTCTCCATATTGGGAGGATTTGTTTTTCTTTTCCTCCTTTTCACAGAGGATTCAGGGAGATTTTGCTTCCTTGCCCCCCACGAGCATAACAAAATCTCGGCTTCTCTCTGTCTCAATACAAGGTTTGTGTTTTATCTTAAATTATTAGTTTGTATGGGTTTATATGTCCCAAAAATTTGATTCATTGGAGGGTTTTTGTGTTCTGGGTCTGTTGGGTTTTAGCTTCAATTTGGGTTTTGTGATTTGGGTTCTTCATGGTTTGTACGATGAGCAGTGAAAGTTACCTGCTTTGAGACTTTGAGTGACTTTTTTTTTTTTTTGTAGTTGAGATTTTTGGTGGTTGGGTATTCTGTTAATTAGGTTTGTGTCTTGGGTTTGTTTCAACTTTTTAAAAAAAAAATAAAATTCTCTTTTTTGGTGGTTGACTTGGGTTGGAGGAAGAAAAAATGGAGTATAGGATGGGTATTGTGTTTTTTAGTTGGGTGTGAGTGCTTCCTTTTTTATTCTCCTTTTTTGTTATGCTTCTGTGTTTGAAAAACCCTTTTTTTTTTGTTACAACTGGTTTTGCAAGAGAAAGTAAGGTTGGGAAGGTCTGATCATGGTCTGAATTTCCACTCTTTCTTATATTTGGGTTTATGATCACTAGTTCCATCAATTTGTGATAGGTCTCTGATTGTGATATCAAAAGTATTAGTCAATTTCTTTTCAAATTCTTGCCTTTCATGAAGTTGGTATCTTCTGAAAAATTTTAAGCCTATACTGGCCTTGATGGATTTCTTCAAGAAAATTATGCTTTTTCACAAGTTCATTCAGACCTAATGAATCATGTGACATGGATTTCTAGGTTTGATCAATGATAATTTATACTAAGTTACAGGGATTTTTGTCTGTGAAGCTGATTTTGTGTTATATTGTGTGTTTTCATATCAAACATCACAAATTATGATTCTCACCATTTTTTGTGGCATTTCTTGCAGCAGACGTATTTGAAACAAAGCCGGAGAAACCACCCAACTCTAGTTGAGGAGGCGACTATGAGATTCACGGCTATTTGTGATGATTCAAAGAGAAGTAGAAGTTTCTGAATCAAAGAGACCTCCACAAAAATGGCCACTTTTTACTCTAATTCAGGCGACCAAAGAGACATCATGCCGACCCTCTATCCGAACAACATGTTATATTACTCGGATAACTTGGCGGGAAATTCCCACGACCTCCCTGTCGTACTCCCTCAAGACCTCTCCATTGGCACACTTGAATCCGATCGACAACAAGGATTCCTAACGAATCTACTTGCATCCCATCTTGGTGAGCAAGCCTATTCAAGAAATGAAATGATGTTTATGCACCCCGAGGGGGAGATGCCTCGTAATTCGGTACCGGAAGACCACCAGATGGGGATATTGCATGGCCAGATGATGCATGGGCAGGGGTTGTCTCTTAGCTTGAGCACACAAATCCAGTCCTCGATTCCCGTGTCCGCATTTCAGTATCGGCAACCCAGCTTGGACATCTCTTTCATGGGGCCTCCTCCTCACCAGTCTAACGTGGGGAGCGAAGATGACAACAAGCATTTAAGGAACGCAGAGACTCCAAAATCGGTTCACATGAACACGTCTCCATGTGGGTTGTTGGGTCCGATGATGAGCGCCAATCCTAATTCGAAGTATCTCAAGGCGGCCCAGGAATTGCTCGATGAAGTTGTCAATGTACGTAAAGCTTTAATGGAAAAGTGTGACAAGTCTCAGAGTTTAAATAACGCCTCTGTCAGCGGCAAAAACAGCGATGGAGGATCAAAGGGTGATGGTGAGTCGAACACGAATTCCACTCCAGAACTCTCTGCGACAGAAAGACAAGATCTGCAGAACAAGATGACAAAATTGTTGTCTATGTTGGATCAGGTAACCTTACTTTGTTTTAATTTTTTTATATTTGAACATTGAAGATCGCTATAAATTTTGACTGCTGATGTTTTGTTGTGAAGTTATTGACTTTTAAGCTCGCATCTTACATTGTTTTATGCATTTCATGCCCCCTTTTGTAATATAGTGCTCATAATCAATATCCACCTGAATAGTTCTATTTTTATTTCTGGTTTGTACTTTCCATGGTTTCTTTTTGATACTTAAAGCGAACCCGTGTACTCTTATGCCATGTCCAGTGTGCAGTGTTGGATGGTAAATCAAGGGTCTATAGTAGTCTTGATTGTTTGGATTGTTAATTTTCTCATTTTATGATGTAAAAATCTTGTTTAGAAGTGTGGACAATAAACTCTTCTGAGGTGTCACAATAGCCAATAACACATGTATGAGAGCATTTCCAACCATCAACATTTTCTTATATTATTGAGTTTGATCAGCCTCTGGTAAGGTGATGATGATTTCTACTGCTGTCAATTGTATGTCATGTCCAGTATGCATAAATAGACTTCCATTGTTTACAATTGTCATGTAAAGAAAACCATTGGTTTTGATGGGATTGACCCACCCATTCTAAGAACAGAAGAAGAAAAGTTAAGAAAGATCTTCTCAACAACAATTGTACACATTTGCACTTGTAGGAGTAAAAACATTGGTGTTATCTTGTAGTTTTCTATACGAGTAAGTTGTTATTCTCATAAACTATATTCGTGTGCATTTTCATTTTTGAAAGTTCAACACTAGGAGGGATCGACCTCTAAAAGGAATACATGACAGGAGCATTCATTTAGCTGATCCCAGACCACTGCAGAATAACATATACAATTGTTGGTGTTACACAGAAATAAGGCTGATGGTGATAGGATATAGATCATTGGGGGGAGGGGGACTTCGAAAGACTTGGATGGGATCAATGAATAAGAATTGAAAATTCACATATTGATGGTGGATTTTCTTGTTCAAAAATGAATATATGGTCAGGATAACATCAAATTGCTTTGGATAAATCGTGATAGTCAATAGTGATCTTTTGATGATGTTCATATAACTTGATTTGCCTCAGCTATGCAATGAAGGAAATAAATACCTCTAGTTACTTTCCCTTGTATAAATTTGACCTCTCCAGCTATTCAAATACATTTGACAAGAAACATTTCTTTTTTCTTGGATTATTCATTTGTTGCACCTGTACATTTTCAGGATGCATAATTATTTGTAATTACCCTCATGGTCAGTTGATTTTCAGTTGTCTGATGTAATATCACACAGATTTCTGAGACAGAAGTATTCTATTTTCTGACTAATTTTGGAAGATAAATGAGGCGAACTTTAATGGAATTGTTGAAGTCAATATGCAATAAATTGGCTGTACATGCCTAAAAGTTTATTATATGTCTGCTCTAAGATCTTAGCCGATGATGTCTCATTTTCCAGATGTCACAATACACTAACTTACACGTGTGATTTGTAATGTCCTTGTTTTTTCGTTTCTTCTAGATCATGGAAGAATGTCACAATCATAATTCTCACAAACGGGTCCAAGAACTTGGACAGCTGGCATCATTAGAAGGCGTATTCTTATATAGAAGTTACTGAAAATGAGGTGTATGAACATCATTTGGTGCCAGATCCAACCTTGTATGTGGCTTCATAGAGTTTTTTTTTTTTTAATGTAAGCGGTGGGTCCCAAGACCCCATTATTGCAATTTGCAAATTTTGTTGTCAACCAGGTTCATAGAGTTGTTTGAGGACATGAAAGAAACATTTACTTTCCTTCATATTATATTAGTTATATATAGGTTATTTTCTCCTATGTGGATTTTATTACTGAATGGCGCTTTACAGTGATCAGTTGCTAAATGCCAAATGAGAGGTTAAGTTAAAGCATCCATTGAGCAACTCAGTACATGTGATAAATCTAGTTTATTCTTTGTTAATTTATCAGATGATTGGGGGGGGGGGGGGGGGGGGGCGCTTAATGATGTTTATCTTATAGGTCAGCAGAAATATCTCTGTTGGTTAAGATTGCCTATGCAATGAGAGAGAATTAATTTTTGTGTAGAGATGTGTATGATGAATTGTTAATCAGATACTATTTCTTCTTGGTTCTTTAGTGGTTGTGTGCTGGATCTTTTTTGTTATTCCATAAAGAGTGTTTGATAATTGTATATGGATAGGAAAAACCTATGGTAGCTTCCTATCAGGCCTAATTATAGCTCTTGTAGTTGTTATTGGAGATTTTGAGTCTATTGTATTCATTATTAAGATATTCAAAAGTTTCAAATAAACATGCATTACAGACATCGTCTTAAGTTTGATTATTGAAGTGTTTTGACAGGCAAGTGTATTGAAATTGCTTGTCCGTTTGTTTGTGTATCATATTTCTATCATTGTTCACATGTTTTTAGTGGTTTGATGCATCTCTTCAACTGCTAATAACTTGTAGGAAAAGATAATAGGTACAAAAACAGACTTTATTGTTTGGTTAATGAAAATTACCAAGTGGTTAGCCTTTTTGCATATCAAGACAGTGTTTTGGCTGCAATTTTTGCGTGTAATTCAAAAGCCCAAAAATAAGTTCCGTCCCAATATAATAATATGGTACAACTATATTGTGAAAGCCACAACAAGATGAATGAATTGATGAACTTCTTCCCTTTGAAGGTGGACCGGAGATACAAACAGTACTTCCACCAGATGCAGATCGTCATATCATCATTTGACGCAATAGCAGGAAATGGCGGTGCTAAACCATACACTGCACTTGCCCTTCAGAAAATCTCCCGGCACTTCCGATGCCTACGGGATGCTATCACCGGTCAGATTCGTGCTACGAGAAGAAGTCTTGGGGAACAAGACTCTCAAAATGGAACTAAAGGTGTAGGTATATCCCGCCTCCGTTTCATAGACCAACATCTGAGGCAACAGAGGGCTTTTCAACAACTGGGTATGGTTCAACAACACGCGTGGAGGCCCCAGAGGGGTTTGCCTGAATCATCTGTTACAATCCTTCGCGCATGGCTCTTCGAGCATTTCCTTCATCCGTAAGCATCTCTATCACTTCTGGGCATTTCTTAAACATCATGTTGTTCATTAGTGTGTCTGAAAAAAATTGTATTTTTTCCCTTCCTTTTTGAGTTGTTTTATGAAATCTATTTCTTGACCAGCTATCCAAAGGACTCGGACAAGCTCATGCTCGCAAGGCAGACTGGTTTGACGAGAAGTCAGGTAATGACATCAACCCAAAACTATTAAAGGCCAGTTTGATAACCCTTCTCATTCTCCTCCTATCGGAGCACCTAGTTAAATGATATTTGGAGTCCTCCATTTCTATGATCATTCTTGGGTAGTTCAGGCACATTTCCCTTGATTCTCCTTCTTTTCACATGAATCTATCTAGATTTTAGTGGAAGGAAAATTCATCTTCTGAACCCAAGTTACCAAACTGGCTCTCAATTGATATTTGAATTCTAGTTTTCGTTCTTATTGTCAATTCACTTCCTTTGTTAAAATTCAGGTTTCCAACTGGTTCATAAATGCGCGTGTGCGCTTATGGAAGCCCATGGTGGAGGAGATGTACAAAGAAGAGACCGGTGACATTGAAATGGACTCCAACTCCTCATCCGACAATGCCCAGAGAGCGAGAGACGATGCGAGAGTCACTGAAGACTGGGGAGACGAACAGACCATGAAGTCCATAAACAACCAAGCCAGCCAATTCAATGACCAGACGAAAGCAGGAGACGAGCATGATGACAATGACAACGAGGACGCCATGGCTTCCAAAATGAGAAACCAAAGTCCCAACACAGAGAACTATAGTCTTCTAGAGAACGGGCTAGTCCAGCCCGACGCCAATGGGAGGTTCATGGCCTATCAGATGGCCGAATTGGGAAGGTTTGGGAATGGTGGTGGCGGGGTGTCCCTCACATTGGGATTGCAACAGGACTTTGTTACAGTGAGAGAGGACGACATGTACAATGCACCCTCCGTTGGCACCGAACCAACTGACTATGATTGCTTGAACCTGACGAACCGTCGGCACAAGTTCGTACCACCGCACCTATTGCGCAATTTCGTAGCTTGAGAAACCATTGATTGTGGTTGAAGAAGCTGAGGAGAATTATTTCATCATATATATATAATATATATGGTGCCTGGGGGCTGATCTGATCTTCTCTGGGCATCTATATATGCTTGCAATTGTTGTTATAGAAGGGAAACAATTATGTATGGAAACAGATTGTAATATAATAGAAGCTGGTGGGATACAATACACATTCGGTAGCAAGTGTTGTAAAGATAAGGTGCCATATTTTTGTGTAATCTTGTAACATTACTCAATTTGAGTTGTCCCCATAAATGTAACTTGGGGTATAGTATAGTTGCTCTCTTTCTCTAATTCAATTTTTTATTTATGCCTTTGTATGAATGCATGGAAGGGAGGCGCCATCTCTCTCTCTCAGTTGCAGCGAATGAGGAGATAAGTTTTGTTCGGGGATTTTTTGTTTCACCTAAATGCTGAAGTAACATTTATCTCAACTTTTTATTTCAATTTTGATAAATGTGAACGCGGACAAAATTGATGGATTTTTGTCCTCTCAAATTAGAACAACGTATCCTTAAATCTTAACCCTTATCAAACTAGCCTTAGAAAAATTCACTCTTGGAATATTATATGAATATTCTTTGGTTAACATAAAATAAATTCAAGGGCCTAATTGCTTAAATGATTGCATAAGTATCTAGTGTATGAGCCACTTTTTTATAGAAGGAAAATGATATGTTCAGCTCCTTTGTAAAGCTCCAATGGTAGTCCACACTATTTTTTTAAATTATACTCTTCCATTGAAGTACATGATGCTATATGAAATGAAGTGTATACAGAGATACATTAATATAATTTTTTTTGTGTTGAAAAAATAATAAATTTTTGTATGTTATATACTATAATAATACAATATATGCTATGCTATCATAGTGTGTGTGTGGTTGTAAAATAGACTATAAAATAGACCGAGTGTATTAACGCTTTTAATAGAAACCTGGACCATCCATCTCAAAACAAATGATGGCACTTGCTGCCCATTGTAAATCTAATTCCATTGCACAAGCAACCAGTCTAAAGATCAACCATGTCAGACAAAGCAAAATGGACCCACCACAAGTTTCCCCCCCCCCTCCCCCTGTTTTTTTTTATGATTGAAGAAAAGAAAGAAAGAAGGAAATATATAATTGCATGGTGCAGTGATTCATGAGCCATGAGCCAGAATTTATCCACCCTTTCTGGACATGCAGGCAGGACAGGCCATTTGAAGTTATTCTGACAATTATCCCAAAAACAGCCAACATTTGCTCATGCAGTAAAAAAAAAAAACTGTAAAAGAAACCCATCAGACAAAAGAAACCAGAGGGTTTTAGAGAAGACCCACAGTCACTTTTATAGTTCACCACAAAATGATCCAATACACATAGTGACTAGTGAGTGCTCTTAACAATAGTCTGATTGGATATTTTTTTGCACTTATCAACTGAACATATTTCTGTTCATCGAACAATGTGTTTAGTATCTTCATAATTTAGTTCGAATGAATTGTGATTTATTACATTTTTCATAATTTAAAAAGTTAATCACAATTGTCGTCATTGCACTCGCACCAACATAGAATTTTACAAGAATGCACACGCACCATACTGAATGGAACACATGCTGAACATCAAAGGAAAATAACTATTCCTACATGAAACCCAGATGTGATTTCAAGCTCCTTTTGTTTTATTGAAAAATTTTAACACCAAAACATTGATAAAAGGATCACACCATCTGGGGAAAATATACTATTCCCCATGTGCCATGGACAAACTGGAAGAAGCCTGTGACTGAGAAAGATAACATAATGCTCAAATTTTACACAGATCACACCATCATATCATATACACAACCTCCAATGAACAAAAAAAAAAAAGAGACAGTGAATCAGACAAAGAAAAGCTGTATATTTACTACCCAATAAAGCAACATAATAAATATAATATGTTGGAC
>CM060865.1:1523527-1573401 GCA_030737845.1 Acorus calamus | reverse complement strand
ACATATAAGCACAGACTATCTCCTCCCATTAGGCGATGTGGGATTAAACACATTCACCCTCACCCAATTCATGGGCCTCTTGACACTCTTGGGCTTGGGTCAGGCGTCACAGGTATAGCTATGCAAAATTTGGTGAGAATAATATGATATTTGTGTTCCAAGTCCCCCCATGAAATAGTGTTATTCCTCCACTGTATAAAGAGATCCACTTATCAATCAAATGTCATCACATCAAATCACCTATCATCACCTCTTATTCATCAATAGGGTCCACATGTCAAATCAACTTTTTTACACCTTAATCATATATTATTCTTCATCAGCCAAATACTCCAACATTTATTATTACGTTTTTCAACGAGAATAACTGAAAACACAACAAAAAATAAAATCATTTATTGCATTGATAAAATTAACAATTCTAGGAATAAGTATAAACCACATAATTAATAGTTTATATTTCTATTCAAACGGACTCTTAATATGTAAAAAGGACATACCACCGATCAGAAAAATAATTAACATAGTGAGAGGTACACCCCCACCAATTAAATCAATATCTAACATCAGGAAAGTACTTGTTAACACTTAATAATGTTAGGACAGTCCACGGGACGGTCTTGTGTGCATATCATATTTCATAATTCCATTGGATGAAAAACATTTAAAATTTTTAAAAATAGTCAACTTACATCATCTAATATATATTTTTATGAAGAAAAAAAATGTAAATATCATCATGAAGAATTGCATAGATTCATTAGATTGAAAAATATGAAAATTTGCTAAATGAGGTGTATATCTCGCTTAATAAAATATTTATCTTGTTGGATAGTTATTGAGATATATGAATTATCTATCCGCGAGACTGTTCATGTGGATTGCATGTAACAATGCTCTTAGCATGTTGAAAAGCTACACTCAACAACACATTAGAAAAGCCACTAAATCGCGCATGTGGACTGCATGTAACAAGGCTAGCTAGCTGGGGAGAGAATATGTGGGGGAATTTTTAAGGTCACTTTCAAGGTAGTGGGCACGAGATACTAGTCCAGAAGACATGGATCACCTACACCCCCACCATTTAGAAAAACATTTAGCATCATCAAAAGGACACCCCACCAACCAGAAAAACTTTTTAACATATGAGAGGTACACCCCCCATGCAACTAGATGAATTTCCAAGTATCTAACTTCATGACAGGTATACCCCATGCAACTAGATAAATATCTAACAACGCGAAACATTGAATAATGTTAGGGCAGTCCACATGACAATTATTTTGAGATGGGTTAATGTAGTTATAATAAAAAAAATTATTCTTATTTTAGCAAAATCATCAAGTATTTTAAGACATTGATATTACTCTGATCAAGAATCGTCTTAGTCAACAGTTAACAATTTCAGATGAGACGCACCCCTAGTGGGGTGGTCGAGACACACTGAGACACACTCTCCCCGAAGGGGAGGTCGCGGGTTCGAATCCGCTCCCCCACCAATTACCAAGCAAAAAAAAAAAAAACAATTTCAGATGAAAGATATCAGTACTCTTCGCTGCTTCCTTGGTCTTGAGATTACACAGAGTGATCGAAGGATTCTATTATCTCAATAGAAGTATACAACTGATATTTTAGAGTGTGCTGCCCTCTTAGATACTCACAATGCAAATACTCCTCTTGAGCTTCACATAAAGCTCCGTCCTACAAATGGTGAGCTTCTCCTAGACCCTACTTGATACAGACAGATCATGGGTTAGCTTGTGTATCTCTACATCTTCATATATACCTGACATTGCTCATGCCGTCAGCATTGTTAGTTAGTTTCAATGCATTATGGTGCTTTTATGGGTATTTTAAAATATTTATGCGGTACCATCACTAGATCGCTCTATTTATCGTCCACTTTGACTCTGGTTCTCAGGGCTTACACTAATGCTGATTGAGCTGGAGAACTGACCACTAGCACTCCACCACTGGGTTCTGCATATTTTTTGGAGATTCCATCATCTCTTGGTGCAGCAAGAAACATGAGGTTGTTTTCCTATTCAGCATTGAAGCTGAGTATCGGGCCATGGCCATCACCACCAAGTAATTGTTCATCTTAGACGTCTCTTGGTGGATCTAGGAGTTCCTGTGGCTAGTCCTACTCCTCTTCATTGTGATAACTACTTTCATGTGTTGGGAAGTTAATTCGCGGAAGTCAACAATAAACCAGAGATCAAACATAAGAACGAAACATCACATCACACGGAGAACATAAGATATACGTGGTTCGGCTTAGGCCTACATCCACGGGGTAAAAAACAGAATATCCACTTTGATAGTTGAGATGCATTAAGAGACTCGTAAACTCTCTCAAGGAGTTACCCTCTCTTAGAACCCTTTCAACCTTCCATTAGGATCTCTACATTATATTATGTCTATCTTGCCATGAAATCCTAGAAGATATTTATAGACATAAATAACTTCCTCACCAAGTAATCTATCAATTAATAAACAAATATTGTTTTCATTAATTAAGAGATATACATTCTCTTAATTAACAAACAAATATTGTTTCCTATTTTAGGATATTCACTTTAAATATTAATTAAGATAAAATCTTAAATAATATTCAACTCATTAGGTGCTCAACCTAATATGGTTTCATCATGGCCATCCGATGTAAACACCGGATTGAGACATAATCCCAACATCATGAGAGGACCAAACACATTGAGATCAATTGTCACTTCGTTTGTCAGCATTTCCTTGTAGAGAAACTGTCGCTTCCACATATCTCTTCTGTCAAGCAGTTTGCTGATTTCTTTACAAAGTTACATCTATTTCCTCGATTTCAGTTTTTTATTTGCGAACTCACTTTGTATGATCCATCGTGCATTTGAGGGGGCTGTTAGATTATATGTGCTATGTCATAATATGTGCAGCGTAAACTCTCATGTACTTGTATATAAAGGGATTAAACCCTAAGTAGAATACAATGATTATCATTCTCTCTTTCTTTGAATGTAACGGTAAACATGATTCACTAAATAGTATAAAGTATTGTATAAATATGTGTATTTGATTGAGCATATGTAAGTAACCTTTTTAAAAAAAAAATTATATTCACTTAAAAATTTGAGCTACTATCTATATCAGCTAAATTAAACAAAGCTTGAGCTGAATTGAATTTTTTTTATTGGGCATATCCATGGAACTTTCACTTAAAACAAGGAATTAATGTATAATTTTGCACCTAATGTAAACAATATAGAAGTACAATGTAATCAAATCACATAAACAAATAAAAACAAGTAGTCAAATAAAAAAATTCAATCTAATTCAGATATCTAATCAAAACGAAGATAATGAAAAGTTGCAATTTTAATTAATTTTACAAACTTCATATTATACATCTATTCACATGTTTTTTTCCCCAATTATTTTATGATCATTGTTACACACCGTCTTTATTACAGTTATCAATCCCATATAAATGAATAGTTGTCCAATGAATTTGACAATTTTATTTTATTTTTAAAAAATGAATTCACACAATTTGTTGAAATATATGTATTTCTTCTTTTATAATATATATTTTATCAGATAAATTATATTATTTTAAGAAATAAAAAATTACTAGAACGATTGATATATAAAGTATAAACATGGTTTTATCTAACCTTTCACGTTTACATAAACATGGTTTTGTCTAACCTTTCACGCAGGGGCGGACGCATGAGTTGGCTGGGCCGGGCTGTAGCCGGCCCAGATTTTGTATTTTTTTTAGTTTATTACTTGATATATTATAATATTTATATTTTATATTATATAAATTACATTTTATACATAAAATATATTCCTAACAAACTAGATATCAACCTAACAAATTAATAGGAAATCAAATAGTATCATAATAAGATAGATCTGAACCTAACAAACCAAATAGAGTTATTTGAAAACAAGTTTGACAGTTTTGGATTTACAGAAAGTTTCTTTTCCCAAACCTATTTCAAACAAAAAAACTGGGGTCAAAAGTTGTAGACATATTTTTGTAAAAAAATACCTCAAACTTGAGTTTTTCAGAAGCTATGCATAGCAGCTTTCTGCAAAATCAGTTTTAAACCCAAACTTTGTCTAAAATCAGTTTGACAATCGTGCAACCAAACACAGCCCAATCCTATTATAAATTTTAACAATTATAAAATTTAAAATTTAAATATTATCACAAGAATTAATTTAATGTAATGGAACAATAAAGAAACATTTATATCTATAAAATAATTTTTCTTATTTTTCTAACAACAACTCTTCCTATTTTTATGAAAACATGTTTGATTATTCAATCATAAAATTTGTTAATACACTGTATATGATGAGTATATATCTCATTTTTATTCTTACAAAATCAATACTCAATTTTAATTATATTTTCTTTTTTTTCTTTTTTTTATATGTACATATCTTTTGAATATCACATTATTTGATATATAAATAATTACATCAAATATAAGAACAAAAAACATTCATATAAATATTTAATATATACTATCAGATATAAAAATAAAAAACTTCTATATAAATATTTAATATAGGCTATGTAGCCACCCCAAAATATTGTCCTGGATCCGCCCTCTTTTACGTTTTTATATACTTATGCTGATTCATATATTCAGAAGTATTTCATGTAATCATTTTTTTAGGTTCATCTATTCTGAAGTTCAAATCAATATTTTATGAGTAGTATTCTATGTCCAACACGATATTGGTATTCAATTCAAACTTCTTCTTCTTTTTGTTTTTTTCTTGACATTACTGATTCATCACGGTTGAGGTTTTTTGAGCAAAATTTTTTCCTTTGATTTCATTTGGTTTTCTTAAGGGAAAAATCTTGCGTTGATATTGGGTTTTCATTTCCATGAAGCATGGATTAAATATCTGGTTAATTTTCAAGAAAATTTTCCTTTTCATGTGAATTATGTTGTTGGGTTTTTTTTTCCATGTTGTGAAGTATAATGGATTTACTTGATATCCTGTTAACTTTTATTGGGAAAATGTTCAAGTGAGAGACAAGGATTCATTGATTGTTATTTTCTAGCATATTTTATATTTAAATTAAGGGCGCTGTTACACCCAGATCCATTTCTAGCCACAATTACAGCCTTATATGCGTCGATAGATTTGTGTTCATGTTAACAAGGCATATGTTTCGAAAGAAATTTTTTATATTTTCTATAAATGCATTCATCCAATTCATTGAAGTGTATGCTTCATTTTTTATAACATCATGTATCTCATTAGATGAGATATACTATTTTTAAAAAAATTAAAATACATATAGACTGGAATTGAGGCTGGATGTAACCTTATTCTTAAATTAAACTACCTATTTATACGATGGCCAAACACCCGCGTGCCCGGGCCTGGCTTGGAAATTTCCGGGCCTAAGCCTCACCATGCCCGGTCCCCCCATAGGGCCTGGACTGGCTCTGGGAAAAAACTCAAGCCCGTCCATAGGCCCGAGCCATTGGCTCTAAGGGATTCTTTGAAACCCCAAGTCTCCAATGGCCATTTTTTTATGTATAGCAAATTTGATGGATTCCGTCAACGGCTATATTGGGATATTTCTAATAAATTTTAATTAAAACATCAAATTTGAAATTGAAAACTAAATTTAAATATAATGGGTAGGCGTCAACCTAGCTAGATGGGATGTACTCATTTTATTGTGATGAAGTTATCACACATAAGCTAATATTCGGTCATTGTAATGTTCAATTCAAATATTTTTACTATGAATTTATAATGTTCATTCAATTAATGTTCACATTTCTTGATACTTATAAATTGTAATGTACAATGATTGTGAAATTACATCAATATTTATTCAAATAGTTTTATTGTTCAAAGTCTTTATCAATTATTCTGGGTTTATAATTTTTAAATTTTTAAAGTGTTTATTTGTCTCTTATCCTTTACTTATCTGTAATTTATCCAAGTTGAATCACATTACGTTTATAAATAAGAAAGCAAAAAATGAATATAAACAAAATTAAAAACAAGGCTTATCTGATGTAGATTGTTATATATCCGGGTTCCCAAACATGATAGAAAATATCTTATCCAAGGATTCAAAAGGAATTCAACCATCAATGTGGTGGGCAGGTTGGAATTTTAGGATCCACAACATTCCATATTCAACTGAATATTTGTACCACAAAAGTTGTACCAGAAAAAATGTGTCAGTGATCCGTGATTTAGATCTGGCTCCATTCAATTCAAGGAGGACAGGATAGGCTATTCAAGGATAACATTGGACAAAACAAGAATTAAATAAAAATCCAAACACTGTCAGAGGCTGGACTTCATATTTCCTTGGTGAATGTGAAGGTTATTTTTCTGGGTTCCCACCAAGTCAATTTTAGAGATCTTGACTTGCAGAGGTCACACAATTTTACTTTGCAGTACATTGGATTCCATTAATGTGGAAGGTTTTAAAAGACATTGTTGTACATTCCTCAAACATGGTCTCACACGCTCACTTATCAAATTTTGATCAAGTTTTATGAAAGAAGTGCTTGATTGGAAACGATTTTATTTCATTGTACTTTTTCTTCTCATTATAAAACCTAAATGTAATCATTTTATTGTTTGATTATCTTTGGGTAAATTGAGAAAAAAATATGGATAAGAGATGAATAAATGTTTATTATATTTTAAATGATATTTCTACCATTTTTATATATTAGTTGTGAGAGATGAATTATGATAATCAATTTCAACACATGCTGGGTGAGAATTTTTTTAAAAATGAATGAATTGATAATCTACTGGCACAGATGAATTATGATAATCAATTTTAATCGTCCTTTAAAATAGTTATTATTTTTATGGAATAAGCTACCAAGACATAGTTATCATTTTTCATTATGACCAAACAAACTTACAAACCTGTCTCGTTTTTTTCGGTTTTTAAATGTATTTTCATGGTAGTCTGATCTCTTCCCATTCAGACAATGGTAACTTCAGTTTTAATGCTATAAAATTGGGTTAACAATGGTCCACCATTATCTTAAAAAAATTAAGATGCTGCCCAAACAGAGGCTTTTTAGAGTTCAATGAAAAACAGACAAAATGGCCACAAAGCTCATGTTGTGGGAACTTTAAGATATATATTACTTCATCAGTTCTTATATGAACTTTAGTTTACAATTAAAAACTGATATTTAAACAATGAGTCAGTTTTTTGGATGCTGAAAATACTTTCTTAATATAAAAAACTGCTTCCAAATAATATTATGAAAGTTGAAAACTTCTTCCAAAATTTACCAAAATAGCCCAATCCCAATTACTCTATCTATCACTAAAAACAAATAAAAACACACACATGCCTAGACAGTCAATGAGTACAATGCCAAACCCTGCAAGTCACGGGTCCAATCTCCAGATCCAATCCTGACCGTACATCAGAAAAAGAAGACAAGAATCAATGGTTACAAAAACCAAAGACCCCACATGGAAAGAAAGCGTGGTTGAGACATCACACACACAACACACAAAGTGGTGGTTTCAATTGGCCCCCACATCAATGTTTCAATTGGCCCCCACATCAATGTTTCAATAAAGCTAAATGAACATATACAACAAAAGCTGCCACCGACCCAAAAAAAAAGAAGCATAACATCAAAGCACATAAAAAAATAAAAAGAGCTTCCATTAGAACCAAATTCACAGCTTTTTTTTTTCTTCCATTGGATGCTTTGAAACTGAGCTTTCCGAAGTTAACAAACAACACATTCAACAAACTTTTGATGTTAAAGACAACCCTTCTTGTCTTGCCATCACTAAAACAAATAAAACACAATCAACACACACACACTTTTATTACTCACCCAACAAAGGAAAAGATCAGATACTTTGCTTCTTCTTTTCTCTTTTCTGAGGAGTGGAGAAGAAGAAATCCAACGCGTGATATCATGTACAACTTGAATTAAACCAAACTAATTGAAACTTGACTTTTATTTTCTATCTCTTGTGGTAGTGGTGATGGGTATACTGTTGTGGGTACCTTTTGAAGCCAACCCATGTGAGCTGATTAAAAATAATGAAGGAAAGCATTGTCAGCCTTGAGAGTTTGATTGGGATGTTGACGTGCAAACGGCTTCCACGACGACTCGCTTCAGCACATTGGGGCATGGATCTCCACCGAAATTGTTGGTTGTTATGGCTACTGCACACTTCTGTTGCCCTATGCACCTCTGCCCACACCAATAATAACACAAAAAAATGCATGTCACTTTATTTACCTAATAACTTATCAATGTATGCAGAGGAAGCCTTGTTGAAGTGTGGGTGTCAATTATGAATAACTGTGTTTTGCCTCTTCCATGCCAAAATAAAAATTTGGCTGAAGTGTGTGTGACAGCCTCATTATGATATCACCAAGAATGAAAATTACAATGGCTTTTCCTGTGATCAAGATGACAGTCATTTGGGATTGGAAAAATATAGTGTGATTCAAGTTGAATACATGACTGTCATGGTTCGTTAGCCTCCTCTTTTCTCACTCTTTTCTGTGGGCACTCATGAACTTTTTCTTCCTTCTCATGTTTATCAATACTATCTTTTTCCACGTTTAACATGTTAACATTTCTCCGCTCCTTGCATCTCTTCTCTTCACACATTCAAGGTGACATTTTTTATATTTTTTGAGTAAATTTTCTCAATGAATTGTTCTGTCACTAAATTGCCAAAGGACTTGATTGTTGAACCCTAGTCAGTGAAAAACACATTGGTGAATCGCTGAATTGTAACATCGAGTTGGTAATGCTTAGTGTGCACTGCGCACATTGAAGATGGAAGAACTACTGAAGACTCCAGATACATTAAAAAAAGCAGCCTACTTGAAAGATGAGTGAGTAATTTATAAAAAAAGGAAATATATATGGCTAAGAAGTTTTGAATGGAGTACCTTCTCTAAAGTGGAGTGAGAGCTTGCAGAATGGCAGGCTCCCTGTTTGAAGCTCCCACAAGTTCCCAATGGAGTTCCAAAGCTTGCAAAGTTAATGGCCGAGATGGACTGCCCATTCGCGCAGTGCAAATGCACCTTGGGCCTGTGGACCTCTTCTGATTTTCCTTCACTCTCAATGTGAAAGTTCTGTAAAGTTGGGTGCCTCTCCGAAACATCAGCACATACAGTTGATACCGATCTCTTCATGAGAGAAATTTTTGAAGCATCGCCACCAAGTTCTTCAAAGATGACCAACAAATTTTGGGTTGGTTTCAACCATGACCGTGGAACATGATACCTGGACATCCATACAATTTTAGGTTGAACCATAGTCACAAAATTTGCTTAACTTTTTAAATATGAAGAATGTTATTAATTTTAGGTTGAACCAGTCACAAAAGTTCAAGAGTATTTTATGACTATGAGTTGACCTATGTTGTGAGGCCTTTCATGGAGGGATTTGTGATTCTTACCAACGTTGAGTCGGTTGGCCACAGCCACTCTGACACTTTGGAGATCGATAAGTCCCAATATAACTGCATCCATTGCAAACACCACTCGGTGCCCATGCTGTCCAATATCTTCCGATGCTCTGCCCGTTAACCCAAATCTGACCTTTTCCCATACTCCCCATGTCTAATGCCAATGGTTCATTCCCTTGAGGCGCATCAAAATGGGCCTGTCCAATATTAGAAATTAGAACAAATTTAATTGTAAGATTCTGAAATGATCACCATTGCGTTGATGCTTTATACAAAGCCCATCCTTTTGTCTTACTTTGTACCACGTTAATGGCTGCTGGCCTTGGGCAACAAGTGACCCTTCATCCATTCCACAGATGAGGCTCCATTCAGGGAATTCAGGTTCATCGCTTCCCCTTTAAGGCCAATCTACAACAATCGAATTGCCATTGAAAACTTGTCAAATGTACTACCAAAAGTTCAGCCATTCCAAAACTACATTATTGAAAAAATATGGAAGTTCAACATTGAATATAAGAATCCCAACCTGGTAGGACCATTTCTGCCAGCTCAAGTCCCTTCTTCCTTCATTGAGGCCATGTAGTACAACGGGACCAAGGACTCCCGTGTTCCATGTTTCAAAGTGTGTTCCGACATTCTTTTCATGCAAAGAAAATAATTTAGAATTCGATTCAACTGATCAATGATCACAAAGCACTTTGGATTTGTTGCAGGATCACACACAAGTAGGATAAAAAAAACGTATCAAAAGGCAATAAGAACAACTAAACTAGGAAGCATATGCTAGATAGGAATTCAATGACCAAGCATGAACGTATCAAATGAGAATCGATAGACACTAACCGGCAATCCAACAGCTACACTTAAGAGTGCAATTCTATTTGTTCCAGCACGAAGGTTAACATTGCCATTATAAGTGAAGTCCCTATTTTTGCTGCTCCCATATGAAGACCCTATCGAAATGTGAAAGAAAAATGAAATCAATTGTGGAATAAATTTGAATTGCAAGGATAGGTGTTTTAGCTGTGAACCGCCAACACACCTGCAAGTTGCCCATTGATGAAGACATGGAGAGCATGTCCAGATGACTGTACAACAAGAGAGGGAGACTGGCCTCCACGCAAAAATGCTTCAGATGGGCTAATGTCAACACTGGAGCATAACATATGCTTGTCAAGTTAGTATAAATTTTATTTATATAAAAAAGAGTTTCTACCTGCCTGACAAGATTTAGTGGCCAACTTTACCTGGTCATGTACCATAGATAGTCACTGGTATCCCTGGTGACATTAACCTGTTCCAATAAACCAACTGCAGTGATTGTTGAGCTGTCAGACAGTGAAGCAACCTCCTCATCATATGTTTCCCATGAGAGTAACTGATCATTTTCAGTCAGCATCTGCATTTGTGATGTTTGAACTCCAACCTGCCACAGAGATAACAATGATAAGTATCTCTTTGATGCTGGGAACATTCAGCACATAATGCAAGAAAATAATATTAAAATAAATCATAGTAAAAAAAATTGTCATAAAATAACATGCTTGTCTTACCTTTGCAGTGTTAAATACTACATTTCTGCAATCAGGAAGGATGCTGATTGACCAGGGTGGAAGGTCATAATGCATGTTATTAAACAACACTTTGGCATAAGAATTCGTGTTGAAATTCGCTAGGAAAGCTGCACAGCCTCCAGCCTCAGATGAATAGACATGAGCCTGAAAAATAATGGAGTCGATAGGACAGAAGCATCACCAACAAAATCATCTGACTCTTTCAAGTCATAACATGTGATCAGCACATCATGCACCACTAACCTGTTGATAACTTCCGAGAGAAGTGATGGTCGCATCTGCATTAACTAAAGCCTTTTCGCTTAGCTTTATCGCCTTGTGGAGGTCTCTGAGATGCCCATATTTTGGCTCCCTTATTAAACCTGCCAAATTTGTCAAGAAATAAGCATTTTCAAGCATAAATATCTGAAGCAAATTAATAGGCAAAGAAAAAGCCGAGACTAACCATATTCATCAATCGGTGCGTCGTAATCGTAACTGGTTGATATAAATGGTCCCCCAGCTGTGCGCCCAAAATTAGTTCCTCCGTGGTACTTTTGCAAACAACACATGGAAAATGTCAGCTTACCAGCAAATGTTAAGCAATAGTAATTTTGGATAACATAAAATAGCCGAATTTGAAATTTCAATATCCATACCATGTAGTAGTTAACGAATGAGCCTCCTTTTTGAACAAAGCGCGCAACAGCAAAGGCTAAGTCTTCGACTGGTCGCTTATGTACAGTGCCACCGAACTCTGTGAACCTTCAATTGCAAGAAACACAAGTGAAGAGTCAGTCATATATTGATGTAGATATTAGCACAATTTTTATTTCTTTCAAGTACAAATGATTTCCTTATCACAGTTAATTTAAGAAAAACAGCTGTATACCCAATACAAATGCATACAATAAATTGTATATAAAATCCATAAACTTAAAAAAAGAGAACACTAACCAGCCACTCCAAGCCTCGGTCCACATTGTAGGTTTGTAGGGTTTGTTGGGAGTAAAATAATCACAATAGAATCCATTGCATGCATTAATCTGTCAAAATAATTGGAACAACATCATGCATAGAAAAAGCCAAGCAAACCATATCAAATGGCAAACATAAAGCAATTGGATAAGGGAAATATAGACTTGATACTCAAAGTGAAAAAACCATGTTTAGCATGGATAAATTATAATAGTTATGTCTTGATAAGTCACAATAAACCCTGATAATTATACTTAAGTGGTGAGGTATAGCTCACCACTGGATCTGGAGCATCATCTTCTTTGCACATCACCCAAGGAACACCAGTTCCCAGACTGTTGGCCATCTTTGCCGCCCAAGTCATGTAGTTATGACCTGCAGAACCGAACGCCCTGCTTTCTGGTCCATACTCGTTTTCAATCTGTGCATGCAGAACGCATCGAGTTGTTCAGATTTTTATGTTCATCACTCTCATTCATCAATTTATATCATTAAAAAAATGTCTGATCCATACCTGAGAAAGAATGATTGGGCCACCCTGAGACTCAAAGAGTGATTCACTCTTCATCATCTGGACTATCTTTTGGGTGAAACCTTGCATTGCTGCCTGAAAACACCAAAGAGATGTGTTGCAATGAAAATACAATAACCTAAAAATAGTGACAAAATACCAATTTTGAATCAACTAAACTAAAGTAAAATATGTGTTTTCTTCTTTTAAAATCAAATGAAAATGAGAATATAAGAAGCATTACCTTAAAAGGCCCATTATCTGTTCTGAAGCTGATTCCTGGAACATACTTCAGCCAAACAGGAAACCCTCTACAAACAGAACCCAATGAATTAAATATTTTTAGAAAATCAAATAAACCTACAACAGAAAAACTAAAAAAATGTCTTTTGTGTAAAATCATAATGTGCATAATCTCAAACTTTCAGCCAAAATAAAGCACATCACAATATCACATATGAAATGAATTTAAACAAAAACATTACCCAAAATTCCATTCTGCACAAATATACGGCCCAATGCGGAGATGAACGTAAAGCCCCGCATTTTGCACAGTCTTTATAAACCTCACCAGATCGTATTGCCCCTCAAAATTATACTAAACAACAGCAACAACACAAACCAAACAATCAAAATTTCATTAAACAAACCCAACAATGCATGAAAAAAAATAAAACCATACAAACAAACAAAAATAAATTAAAGAAAAAAAATCTTACAACTCCTGGTGAAGGTTCATGTCCATTCCAAAACACATAAGTCTGTATCACATCCAAACCTCCATCTTTGGCCTTTTGAACAAGCCCCTCCCACATCTACATCATATCAAATCAAACAAAACCCATCACACAAAACGCATCAGAAAAGAAAACCCAGATCTCAAAATCACACAAAAAAAAACAATGAACATACATCCGGAGTGCTTCTTGGATAATGTATAGAACCAGACATCAAGATCCTCCTCTGCCCATTGATGATAATGGCCTTCCTGTCATAAGTAACACCACATTCTCCAACCCAGACGAAACAAAACACCAAAACCCATGTAAAAAACAAGCAATCTTTCCTCCCCATCTCAAAAAAATTAGATTTTGAAGAGACCCACTTTCAGTTACACCCCTCAAACCCTCTCTTTCAGTCTTTTCTCTCAGACCCACTATCTGTTTTAGTGAGTTCTTGGAGGGAAATTCAAAATAGCTGAAAAAAATTGATGGGTTTTGGAGGGGAAGGTCTGAGGCTTCTCTCAGATGTTCACAGTGCCCATTTTGTGTCCTTTTGTTTTCCCTTCCAAAGCAGAAGTGGCTGTTATATATAAATAATTTTTTTTTTAGACACGGTTTCAAAAGGAGGTGGGAGTGAATGAGTGGGAATGGGAAACTGTGAAGACCCTCTCTCATGATTTTTATTTGCATTATTTAATGTGATTATGTCACTGTGTGTGTGTTTCTTTCATTTTCACTCTAATAATTAATTTGTATTTGTATTTAATGTTAGGGTTGGAGCCTTGGAGGAGTACCACCATTTGTACCTTACATAGGGGTATTTTGGGAATGGGAGATTGAGGGTTCAGATTGGCTGTTGTGTTTCACTTTATAATCAAGTCACAGCTGTTATTGTAATTTTTTTTTATGATCTGTACTTGTTTGATTCAGAGACTACCTGGAGGTCTGCGATCTAACATAGGGGCATTCCGGTAAGCATAAGAGCATCTTCAATAAACATGTTAATCCATTAGTTAGTGTCAGATTTTTAAAAAACATATAAAAATGATGCTCCAGTGGAAGTGTTAAGGGCATGTTAAATATAGGCCCCACGTGTCATATGTTAAGGGAAGTGTTAAATTTGGCTAGTGCTTTAGTCATCCAAATGTGGGCCCTACCATTTAAAATATTTTAAAATATATTATTTTGTGTGGGTGGAGAGGTTTGAGTGGGTGGAGAGGTGGGCCCACTATTATTTTGACTAGTTATTTAACTAGTCCATTAGAGTAACAACAACCAACTAAATAAAGATGTAGTAAATAAGTGTCTTGTTGAGTGATAAAGTGTTGACATGG
This sequence comes from Acorus calamus, assembly GCA_030737845.1. Lineage (NCBI taxonomy): Eukaryota > Viridiplantae > Streptophyta > Magnoliopsida > Acorales > Acoraceae > Acorus > Acorus calamus. The sequence goes on along the minus strand of CM060865.1, from coordinate 1,558,829 downwards.
CACTCTAACATCTTAGTTAACTAACATGTCCATTAGAGATGCTCTAAGAGTATCTTCAATGGACATGTTAACTCATTAGTTAGTGTCAGATTTTTAAAAAATATGTAAAAATAATGCTCCAGTGGAAGTGTTAAGAGCATGTTAAATATGGGTCCCACCTGTCATATGTTAAGGGAAGTGTTAAATTTGGCTAGTGCTTTAGCCATTCAAATGTGGACTCTACCATTTAAAATATTTAAAAAAATATTATTTTGTGTGGGTGGAGAGGTTTGAGTGGGTGCAGAGGTGGACCCACTATTATTTTGACTATTTATTTAGCTAGTCCATTGGAGTAACAACAACCAACTAAATAAAGATGTAATAAATGAGTGTCTAGTTGAGTGATAAAGTGTTGACATGGCACTCTAACATCTTACTTAATTAACATATCCATTGGAGATGCTCTAAGCACAGGATGAGATTACCTTAGTATTTTACTTAAAATTTTAATATACATGTATTATTCATTACTCGTATTCATGAATCATATTAATAAAATCTTGATTTAGTGATAAATTACATGTTTCGTTTAACAATGAAATCAATGCTGTGGTGGGCGAATTTCCTTGTTCGTTCTCCTGGGCCGGATCCTGGTCGATCCGGGCTTTTGAGTTGGTTCCGGAGAGATGGTGCGGGCCTGAGCTTCCGACTTCGCTGATCCGGTTAGCCCTGCAGATCCTCCTCGCTGTTTGCAAGTCAGACAGCTCCTCGTCGGCTTCGGTCCTTAGGTACCTGCAACTCACACCAATGTGGTGCCGGCTAACGCCCTTCCGACGCTCAAGTCAGTGATCCTTCTTGTTAGAAGGGCCTTCGACCCAAAGAGGGAGAGAATGAGAGAAAGTGGAGTGTGTTGCGCGTACCTTAGGAGGGCGGGGTAGCCTCCTTTTTATACTGGATTGGGGCGTGCCGATTGGACCTCGGGGGGGTATCCATAACGTGATGTGGTACCCCCTGTATGGCCTACCGATTCGGGACACGTGGCACCTAGGGATCATCATTTGCCTATAACGGTTTCCCTGACGCACTGTCCTTTAAGATGTCAGAGAATATTCCCTTTGATAACTGTCTTGCTCTTAGTGAAGGGGTTCATGTCCGCCCAGCTGTTCAATCATGAACACCGTTGTGCCCTTTGAACGAGGTGGGCTGCCACGATTTTGACCGCCCTCGTGGTTACACGAATTAAAGCTTCAGCACTCTGGTCGGGCAGTCTTACCCGTGTTGAGCCGTACTCGGGCATATGTCCTGCCCGTCCTGACTCTCCTTTGCCACATCTGGGCTTGTCAGGCCCATACACTTCGCGGGCAGTGGTGCCCCATCCTGGTACTGCCTAATGGGCCCGAACTCATGGTTTGGCTTGTGGGCTCATCGGTTGAGAGATGGGCCCGGCTGTGTTTTGTTTCCCATTCTTTGTCTCGGTTAAATTCGCCTCCTACAAATGCCCCCTTCTTTTGGGCTTCCAGGGTCTCGGGAGTCCGAAAGAACTGACCAGAGGAGGCTCGTTCGACAGGGGTGCCGTGTTCCGTCAGCTTTCACCTTGTCGTGACCGGCAAATCTGTCGGCATCTCTCTAAGCCACTTGTCACTTATCCGTACGCTTTCCTCATTAATGTTACGCAGGCGCGGATTTCAAAAGACTTTTGCCGCCTCGCCCTTATTTCGAATCGTCGTGACGGTTGAGGATACGAAAAATCGGATTCTTATTATACGCTCGGACTGTTCGTGTGATTCCCGTACCTGTCACTAAATCAAACCCGTTTCGAGTCTCGACTGTCTTCCTGTTCTTCGTCTTCATCTCCTTTGTCCGATGGCGCAGTTACCTGAGGTCGTCACAGTAGAAGAGTACAGGGGGGAGATGCCCCCTCCGCGCGATCCTTCGTCGCTATGGGTTTACTCCGGCCAGGTGGAGGCCGGAAGGATTCTATTCCCTCTGTCCGTGCTGATAGTCGCCGCTCTTAATCGCGCCCTCGGCATCCGCCTTGGGCTTAACGAGGTGAGGAGCTTCTATATCTTGAAGCCCGTGACTGGAGGATGCCCCCTCTTTTATCTGTCCCGGAGACCCGCCTCGGGAACGCTGATCTTGGACGCTAACGAGTTTATCTACGACTGGCGCTCGAAGGTCCTTCGTGTCCGGGGTCCCTGGTTTTCGGAAGACTGCCCCTTCCGCATTCCGACCAGGATGAGGGGACCATACTTGGGCTCGGGTAAGTTCCCTTGCCCTCGTATCGGACTCAACTTAGTTCATCTCGTGAAATGTGGTCTTTGGCTTACGACTTTCTTACGTTTGTTTCAGGTGCATCTTCTCTGAACGCCTGCCCCCCGCCAGGGGTCCTGCGATCGGAAGACGTAGAACGGGCCCTGGCTTTTGAAGGCAGGAGCTGGAAGACCCTGCTCGGTGCGGTTTCTTCGAGCACCGTCGCTCGTCCTTTACCGGTCGCTTCTCATCCACCCGTGAGCCGGCCCTCGAATCGGCGTCCTTCGTCCACCTCGTCTTCCGGCGGCGTCTCTGGTTCCTCTTCTAATCCCGGGGAGGCGCTGAGGCGGTCGAGTCGTCGGCCGCGGTTTGCAGTCCGGTCGTCTGTACCCTATGACCGCCCTATCATCATCGACGAGAACGAAAATAGCGACGAGGAGACCTTCCCCATGGGTGGTCATTCTCGGACCCCCCCTCCGGCCTCGTCATCCGTTCAACGGAATAGGGTGGAGGAAGAGAGGTCGGGCAGTCCTCGGCCCTTCATTGGCTCGCCCCCCAGGACTTTCGAAGAAGGTGTGGGTGAGTTCGGTGGTGGGAGCTCTCCTTTAGCTCAACCGGCATCGCCCTCCCCGCCTCCTGTAACTCCTGCGGAGCGCTTCTCCCAGGAGAGGGAACCTGTCGAGCCTCCGCGGTCATCCCCTACGGCCGAGAGGGGGCCCCGGGCTTCGATGTCCCCTCCCATATCTCCGTCTCGGGTGCCTCAGTATGTATACTGTGTTAGCCCTACCCGAGTTGGAGCCATGGGCAAGTACTCCATGCCCCCGGCCCTTTCCCGCAAGGCTAGCCTTGTGGCGTGTGGCTATATCGGTGCCGTGTGTAGGGAGGTGGAGAGGCTGAAGCACTTGATCGAGGAGGAGGAGAGCGAGCACTTCAAGGACTTCTGTGCTAGCTTTAGCACGGGCTACTCGGCCAGACAAGATGGCCAGGCCTTCCCTTCGGAGTCTAAACTGAAGGAGATGTATCATCTCTCTCTTTTTGAAAGGAAGTGCGGTCCTTTCGCGGAGGAGGATCCGGGGACATCAACTCGGCCGACTACTTCCACCTCTCGCCCTGGACGCCAGGAGTAAAGCCGGTGCCAATGCCTCATGCTCTCTGCCTCTTTTGATTTCGTTTCCTTTGTACTTTTTCCTTTTGCGAACATCTTCCCGGCGAACACTGGGTGTTTTGTCCGGGCTGCGTCCCGAGTTTAAACATTCTTTTGCGTGCTAAGTCTTTTGATTCTTTGAAGTTCGAGCGTGGTAACTAATTGTGCCCTTTAATGGCTGTGTTGATTGCTTCAACGGAGGGGTTGTTTCTATCGTTCCATCGATAAACGGGCGTGGCACATTATTACATGAGCGCCTCTTCGTATCCCCGTCTAATGTTTGACTCATCTTCCCGTGGCGATGTCGGGACTTTGAATTTGCATTGAATGCATGTTCATTCTTCTTCACGTATATAATCGGCTCGTGGTAGATGTGTTGCTCATTTTTTTAAAAAAAAAATTTTCTCGCATTGTCTTGTTTTGGTCAGAATGCCTACCATTTCTGACGATGTTTCGGTCGTTCCTTACGAGGGCGAGACGCCCCCTCTTCCGGACCAGAATTCATGCATATTCTATTTTTCACAGATAGAGATAGGGAGACTATTCTTTCCCCTTCCTGACCTCATAGGGTTTTTCCTGATGTGGTACGGTATCCATCCGCTTCAGTTGACCCCTGATAGCTACCTGATTCTCTCCAGTGTGGTCGCCCTTTGTCATGCGGCCAAGGTGCGATTTAGGCTGAAGGAGCTTTCGAAGTTCTACCAGCTTAAACCGTCAGAGGGGGGGACGGCAGCTATGGCCTGACCAGGCGCTCGGGTGTCCCTCCCCTGATCTTGGACGTGGATGACAACTTCATAGTAGGGTGGAAGACTCATCCTCTGAGGATTTCAGGGATGTGGAAATCAGCGGACTCCTCATGGCAGCTTCCATCCGTGTTTAGGTCCTCTTCTCTTGGTAAATAATCTCTACCTGTTCCGGCATTGTTGTTTTACCGCGTAATCAGCATCTTTTATGGGATTTGTTTCCTATTGAGCTCTTCTTTGCAGCAGGGGACTTGGACTGTCCTTCGGACGGAGAGCTCAGGCTGGAGGATATTGCCAAGGCGCTGGCCTTTCGGGAGCGGAGCTGGGTTAGCTTACTCGGGGATGCTTCCCGTCGTGTCGAACTAACATTGGCTCTTCATGTCAGACTGTTCCCACTGGCGGCTTATCGCGCCAGGGGTGACGTGAGGACAGCGTCCCGTGCCTTCCCTTATTTTGTTCCCACGGGTAGGCCCTCATTGTCACGGCGATCATGTCCCGGGGAACGAGGGGATCCTGGCTCCCGTCGGATGAGGAGGAATGATCCCATCCCGATTTTTCCCTTGCCGCCGAGGTTATCTTTTGCGCAACGGGAGGTGGCCGGACGGCCTTCATCTTCCGCAGAGGTACCGAGGGGACTTTCCGCCCTCAAGCCGGAAGAGGAGCGGTTGGAGGACTATGTTTCTAGGCACCGAGCTGGTTTTCAAGACGGGTCATCCGGTAACGCGTACCCCTCCGTCCGCGAGCTGGATGAGTCCTTCCGTTTGCTGCTAAGGCGCCGACGAGCCAGGACTCGTGTTCGGGGGGAGGGACCAACCGCGTCCTGATCCGGTGTTGCGGCCCTCTCCTCCGGTTTTGGCGGTCTTGTCTCCCATCGAGACGTTTTCATGCTGCCTATCTATGGCCCTCTCTTTCTTTTTAGTTATTGTATGAACAATAAATTTTTATTCGGAAGGGACCGTGTGAAATTCGTCATTCCTTTGTCTTTTACTATTTTCGTTTCTGCATGCCACTGTTTTAATGCTCATGCTTTTTGGCTCGGTCGACGGGTGAGAACGGGCAGTTTCGCTAGGTCGGGCAAGGGTCCTTCCTGCTCCGAGGGAATTCTTCACGATTTTACCCCTGCTTTTACACTTTTTTGGTCAAATTGGTCCATCCGTGGTTCTATCTGCCGAGTTCCGTCAGTACCGTTTGATTTTCCAGATTGGATGGATGATCTGCCGTTGGTGACCACGAAAAACCTGGGCTTCGCGATCGCGCGTATCTTCGGATGTCAGAGACTTGGGCAGGCTTTACACGTGGCCCATTTGGGCGGGATTTTTAAGGCGTTCGAATCATCTTCCATGATTAGGGCTGCCGCACTTCTCGCCTTCCAAGACCATTCGTCGTTCGTTGGTCATCCGAAAAGACGCACTGCCTTTCTGGCAGGTCCGTCGTTTTTTAAAACAGGGATTTTATATTCGTTTTTAGCGATCACCGCTTCATTTGCCCAAGTCAAAGGTATTTCTTCTTCTTCTTAAACCTGTCTACTCGGTTTTCTTCGTCTCTGTCTGTCGTAGGGTTTATGCGTTAGGAGAGCTTGTCCGTTACATTTGCCCTTCTATCTAAGCGTTCTTTTTGTTGCACTCGTTCTTCCTCTTTGAGGATGTCGATCTTAAAGTCGTTGGCTGGTCTTAGGGGTATGTTTGACATCCCCGAGTCGGTAGGAATGGAATGGTCACCTTACGAATCCTTCCCCATTCCGTTAGAGCGCTTAGATCCACTCGAGTATGTATGTGTACCCTTCGCAGATCGCGAGGGGTGGTTTAATGCTGCCCTTTCCCCCTCTCGTTAGGAGGTTTTTGTCGACGTTTGACCTCCACCCTACTCAGTGCAATCCCAATTTCTTCAGGGTTTTAATGTGCTATGTTGCCATGAATAGGGATTATGACCTTGATTTGGGAGTCCCCGAGATCATGCACACATACGAGCTTCGAAAGTCCGGTAGGGGTTACCATTTTAGGGCTAGGGACTCTAGACGGAAGCTCGTAGACGAGCTTCCAGATTCCGACAAGGGTTGGGCCGAGAGTAAGTTAATAATCCTGTCCGGAAACTGGGAATTTGGCAATGCCCCCGAAGATATCTGGAGGGTGCCACGTTCTATCTTAATGGGCGCGATAGGTCGGGCAGTCATTTTCGTTATTCGCTTGCGGCTGAACATCTAATTTCACTTTAACTGATCCTTCTTTTGTTCGGCTCCAGCTCCCTGTGCTAACTCCCGCCCTTCTGAGAGTTCCGTGAAGCTGGAGCACGTAAACGCCGCATTTCGAATAAACGACCGAGCTTTCTTCAAGCTTCTGGGCTGGGATAACCCGAATCCTAGCAGCACTCGTCGGCTGAGACCGCGTTTGACCGAGGTCTTCGAAGATCCCCCTCACTCGTCTCCAGTTGCGTCCCCGGCCGCTCAGGAGGTTCACTCTCATACGTCCGAAGGAGACTCCGAGGAAGAGCTGCGGCCGCTGTATAAGCTCGGCTTTGGTGACCCAATGGTGACCGAAAGCTCATCTGGCGGTGCTCGGCATGGCTCTCGTTTGCGGAGAGGCCTGAGAGGAAGCCCCAGATCGGGGGAAAAGTCTGGCTCTCATTCCGCTGGGAAGTCAGTGGCGAGTTCAGAGAAGAGGGATAGCCGTCCTCAGCTCGGGATGTCTTCAACTGATGCCCGTCCAGAGGATAGGCCGGGCCCTATCGCATCCGGTTCTCGCTCTAGTGACAAGAGGGGTCTCGTCCCGGAGGTGGGTTCTGCTCAGCCCGGCATCGTGAAGGAGAAGGGGTCTGCGGCAGTGGATCCTCTTGCTCCCTCCCTTCTTATAGACAGGTCGGGCACCGATCCTGTTGTGGGGTCGAAGACCCCTTCCAGCGAGGAGAAGATGGCCAGGCTGGCGGCGCTTCGAGCTGAGGTGGACGCTCAGTCGGGGAGAATCGGTCAGCTCCCCGGCTCAGAGAAGAAGCGACTATCCTCCGCGTCGCAGGCCTCCACTCTCCCTTCCAAAAAGAGCAAGGTCGCTGTGGCTAGCCCGATTACTTTGTCACCTCAACCGAGGCCATCTTTAACTGACACCCTTGCTAGCAAAGGCAAGGAAGCTGCTTCGGCCCTTTGGCTGCCACCTCCGCCGCTCGCCATCAGGGACTCCGGGGCCCGTCCCTTCGTTCCTGCTCCCCGGGCAACATCTCGCCCCGTTCAGACTACCGACTCTGGTCTGAAGGATCGGGATGTAGCCCTTGGCCTGATCCGATCGGTCGTATTGGAGAAGGACAGGGCCCTGGCCGGCGCCATCTCCATTCCAGAGATCGGCTCCATTTTACAGAGCATAGCATATCAGGTAATATTAGTTTCTGCGTTCCGGCGAGGGAGGGGTCGAAAGTTTTTAAATTCGTGCTTATTTCATCAGCTTCATTTTCTTTCTGCGCTGTAGCTTGGTGTTTACGCGGGTGCAGTAGGTCCGTCCTACGAACAGGTTGTTGCGGACGTTGCCCGGGCTCATCGGGCTTGCGAAGAAGAGCGCATCACTCGAGAGAAGGTCGAGGCCAATCTGAGAGCTGCAGAGGAAGAACATTCCCGAGTCGTCGGACGACTCAAGAGGGAAGGCCTCGAGTTGTCCCAGGCGCTAGACAAGGAACGAGCCGAAAGGGCCCAGGCCGTGTTGGAGTTTGAACGTCATAGTAGGGAGGTCGCGCTGGATTTCGAGATCAATGTCCTCCAAACTGTAAAGGATCGCCTGGATCCAATTGAAGAGAAGTCCAGGGAGGCTGCTCTGGATGCTTACGATCAGGGGTACCGCAGGGGCTTTCAGGATGGCCAGGAGGGGGTCTCTGCTCCTGGCGGCGAGCGAGTCACTCGACCTTCGAGCCCGTCCGTCATCGATCCTGTGGGCGAGGACGCAAGTGATGATCATGTGAATCTTACTACACTCCCCGAGCACGGAGGGGTCCCTGAACAGGTAACCAGTTTCCTTGGCTGTGATTTAACCAACATAATAGATGTCGATGATTTTCCTTCTCCTGGTTGCCGAGATAACCCGGCTGCACAAAAGCCCTTAGCTACCAGTGTTGTAGGGGTAAAGAGTGAATCCTCTGAGGTCGTTGCTGGACCGGAGAGTCGATGTTTGTAAAGCGACGCCTTACAAACCACGATTTGTGTGGAGGAAACCCCAGCCGTGTCGGCTCATTACCCAGAGGGTCCTTCGGATGCTTTGGAAGACTGCGCTCCCTCGATTAATCGCACTTCGTCAAGCCATGTTACTCGAGAAAGTTAGGGTGCTCCGATCTCCTGTAGTGCTGTCTGGGATGGCGGTGCCCCCCTTTTCTCTCTTTTTTTTTTTTTTACGTTTCGTTGTATTCTTAAAGGACATTGGACTACCCTTGTTTTCTTTGTAACGAATTGAATGCTTGTGTTGTATTAAAATGGTTTTGCGCATCGATCCTACCTTTCTTTCTTTTTTTTTCTTGAATGATATTGCTGGCACGTTTATCCGTATGGGGGTCAATATGCGGGCTCCGTTTTGCTGTTCCTCTCGACGTATGATTGAGCGGGTTGAGTCGAGCTCGAACTTTGCCCGTTGAGTGCTCAGCGCCCGTTGAGCTCGACTTAGGGTGCCATTCGGCTGGTGCGTGCTGCAAGGGCTGAGTGGTATCGAGTGCTGAAAGCGACCCCGATCGGACTCAGCCCGTTGAGCGCGGCTTAGGGGGCCATTCGGCTAGTGCGTACTGCTGCGAGGACTGAGTGGCGTCGAGTGCTAAAAGCGACCCCGATCGGACTCAGCCCGTTGAGCGCGGCTTAGGGGGCCATTCGGCTAGTGCGCGCTGCGAGGGCTGAGTGGTATCGGGTGCTAAAAGCGACCCCGATCAGACCCAGCCCGTTGAGCGCGGCTTAGGGGGCCATTCGGCTAGTGCGTGCTGCGAGGGCTGAGTGGTATTGAGTGCTAAAAGCGACCCCGATCGACCCAGCCCGTTGAGCGCGGCTTAGGGGGCCATTCGGCTAGTGCGTGCTGCGAGGGCTGAGTGGTATCGGTGCTAAAAGCGACCCCGATCAGACCAGCCCGTTGAGCGCGGCTTAGGGGGCCATTCGGCTAGTGCGTGCTGCGAGGGCTGAGTGGTCGAGTGCTAAAAGCGACCCCGATCAGACCAGCCCGTTGAGCGCGGCTTAGGGGGCCATTCGGCTAGTGCGTGCTGCGAGGGCTGAGTGGTATCGGGTGCTAAAAGCGACCCCGATCAGACCCAGCCCGTTGAGCGCGGCTTAGGGGGCCATTCGGCTAGTGCGTGCTGCGAGGGCTGAGTGGTATCGAGTGCTAAAAGCGACCCCGATCGGACCCAGCCCGTTGAGCGCGGCTTAGGGGGCCATTCGGCTAGTGCGTGCTGCGAGGGCTGAGTGGTATCGGTGCTAAAAGCGACCCCGATCAGACCCAGCCCGTTGAGCGCGGCTTAGGGGGCCATTCGGCTAGTGCGTGCTGCGAGGGCTGAGTGGTATCGAGTGCTAAAAGCGACCCCGATCGACCCAGCCCGTTGAGCGCGTCTTTTATTGTCGTGTTGTTCCGTGCTTAGAAGATTTAATGGAAGAAACAAGAAACTTCTCATTTAATGATAATATTTCTTCAAATGGATTACATTCCAAGGGCGAGGGACCTCGAACCCTCCCATTGTTTCTAGGTGGTAAGCCCCGTTTGGTCCAACTTTAGTGACTTTAAAAGGGCCCTCCCAATTTGGACCTAGCTTGCCTTCATTTTTGTTTTGGTTTCTGGGAAGATTTCTCTAAGGACCAGGTCTCCGGCTCTGAAGCTTCTGCCTGCTACTCGCCGGTTGTAGTATCTGGATATTTGATTCTGGTAGTCCATGTTTCTGATGGCTGCAATTTCTCTTACTTCGTCCCGAAGTTCTAGGTCTTGCATTAGTTGCTCATCGTTCGCTGCTCCGTCGAAGTTTTCGGTTCTGTGTGTGGCCACTTCGGTCTCAACCGGCAAGACGGCTTCAACCCCGAATGCTAGTGAAAAAGGTGTTTCGCCGGTGGACCTTCTTGAGGTAGTTCGATAGGCCCATAGGACCGATGGTAGTTCATCGACCCACTTCCCTTTCGCGCTATCTAGCCTCCTTTTCAAGCCGTCCAGAATAGTCCGATTAGTAATCTCTGCTTGCCCATTACTCTGTGGGTACCGTGGGGTAGAGAAGTGGTGTTGTATTTTCAATTCCTCGCAGAAATTCTTTATCAGTTTACTGTCGAACTGTTTTCCGTTGTCTGAAATGATGGTTTGCGGGACTCCGAATCGGCATACTATGTCTTTCCAAAGGAATGATTTGACCTCTATATCTCTGATCCTTGCCAGGGGTACCGCCTCTACCCACTTGGTGAAATAGTCGGTGGCTACTAGCAGGAAGCGTTTTTGCCGTGGAGCCGTAGGCATGGGTCCGACAATATCTAAACCCCACTGCGCGAACGGCCATGGACTTTTCATAGGAACCATTTCCGTTGCCGGTTGGTGAATAAGATTCCCAAACCGTTGACAGTTCTCACACTTCTGGACCAACTCGGCTGAATCTCTCTTCATGCTTGGCCAGAAATAACCGATTGACACGGCCCGCAGGGCTAGTGATCGGGAACCAACATGTCCTCCACACAGGCCAGAGTGTAATGTGTTGAGGACTCGCTGTGCCTCCCGGGGTCCAATGCATCTGAGGTATGGACCTTGAAAGCTTCTTTTATAGAGGATTCCCATGGATGAAACCCAATACCTGGCTGCCCTTTGTCTCAGCTTTCTCGCCTCGATTTTGCTCTCTGGCAAGGTTCCTTCCGAAAGGTACTTTTTGATATCGGTCATCCAATTGGGGGAGTCCTCCACGCAGGCGATTGTTAAAATTTCACCGAGCCTTTCGATACTCGGGGATTTCAGGTAGCCAAGTTGGATACTTCTGGCTGGCTTCCCGCTAACGGATGACGCCAAGGTTGCTAGAGCGTCGGCTTGAGTGTTGAGCTCTCTTTCTACCTGATGTACTTTTGCGGATTCAAACTGGGAGAGCAATGATTGCACCTTTTGTTGATACGATGTCATCCTCTCGTCTCTGGTCTCATATTCGCCGGTGCTTTGGAACACCACCAGCTGCGAGTCGCTGTAGACATCGATGACTCGTATTCCCAAATGAGCGGCGAGATCCAGTCCTGCGATGAGAGCTTCGTATTCGGCCTCATTGTTGGATGCCCGAAAACCCAGCTTGATGGCATGTTCAAATAAGAGCCCATCGCTGTTTTTTAAAACCAATCCCGCGCCCGCGCCCCTTCGATTAGAGGCTCCGTCGACGTTTAGGGTCCACTTTGGGCCGGACCCCTCTTCTTGATTCTCTATCGTCAAAATTTCGCCAGAAGGTGGGTCAGATCGGCCAGAATGTCGGCAATGACTTGCCCCTTAATGGCGTTTCTCGGTACGTAATACAGATCGAAGGGAGAGAGTTCGATCGCCCATTTGAGCATACGCCCTGTGATGTTTGCTTTTTTCAAAATGGGTTTCAAGGGATAGTCGGTTACGACGTTGATTGAATGAGCCACGAAGTAGTGTCTGAGTTTCCGAGATGAAACGAGCAAGGCGTAGACTACTTTCTCCAAGTATAAGTATCGGGACTCTGGTCCGTGAAGAGACTTGCTAACGTAATAAACGGGCCTTTGTACTCCTTCGTGGTCCTTTACTATGACGGAACTAACCGCATGATCGGATGCCGCCAAGTAAATGTAAAGTGGCTCACCGAGGTTAGGTTTCATCAGGAGCGGAGGTGACGAGAGGTATCTCTTTAACTCTTCGAAGGCCAGCTGACACTCGGGAGTCCAGTCGAACTTCTCAGTCTTCCTGAGCAATTTGAAGAAAGGAAGGTTCCTTTCTGTTGCTTTGGAGATGAATCGATTCAGGGCGGCTAATCTCCCGGTCAGTTTCTGAACTTCCTTCCGATTCCTTGGCGGATCCATTTCAAGCACCGCTTTAATCTGATCGGGGTTGGCCTCAATTCCTCGGTGAGTGGTTAGAAAACCAAGAAATTTTCCGGACTCCACTCCGAAGGAGCACTTAGCTGCATTCAGCTTCATGCGATAACTTCGAAGTACTTCAAAGGCCTCTTTTAGGTGCCCGAGGTGATCCTGCTTCTGAACGCTTCGCACCAGCATATCGTCGATGTACACCTCCACGGTCTTGCCGATTTGGTGCTCGAACATTTTCGTGACCAGTCTTTGGTAGGTTGCGCCTGCGTTCTTTAGCCCGAAGGGCATTACTTTGTAGCAATAGGTTCCTACGGGAGTGATGAAGGCCGTTTTTTCGACGTCATGCTTGTTCATCGGAATTTGATGGTATCCCGAGTATGCATCCATGAAACTCATCAGCTCATTACCCGATGAAGCGTCCACCAGCTGGTCTATTTTTGGGAGGGGGAAGCTGTCTTTCGGACAGGCACTGTTCAAATCGGTGAAATCAACGCAGACGCGCCATTTTTTATTCTTCTTCGGCACAACCACTGTGTTGGCTAGCCAGTCTGGGTATCGAATTTCCCGTATAAACCCGGCCTCCAATAGCTTTCCCACTTCCTCCTTTACGGCCTCCGCGTGGACGGGAGCCACTCTCCGTTGTCTCTGCTTAACGGGACGGACCGTCGAGGAGATGTGCAACCGGTGGGATATTACCTATGGGTCAATACCTGGCATTTCGGACGGTGTCCAAGCAAACACATCCCTGTACTGACTGAGTAACTCTATCATTCTCTCCCTCTCGGCCGGGTTTAACGCGGTCCCGATAAGGAAGTATTTCTCCGGATTTTGTGGGTCGATGACTATTTTTTCCAAATCCTCCACGACCCGCTGAGCGGGATCGGGTCGGGCATCATCTGCCCGTACCCGATCCTTCAATAATTGCTATCTTTTAGGGTGAATGTCACCCTCCTCTCCGGCCTCCTCCTCGAGTCTGGCTTTCCCAGAGGTTACTATGGCAGCAAGTTGGTCTCCGTGTATCTGCATAATTCCCTGAGTGGACGGGAAGCGCAGTTTCTGATGGTAGGTAGATGGAATGGCTCTCATCGCGCCTAACCACGTGCGCCCCATAATTGCATTGTAAGGTGAACGCAGGTCCATGACTATGAACTCCGTCATGACCGTTTCGTCTCCTGCCCTGACCGGCAGGGTTATGCGCCCGGACGGTACTGCCTGACTGCCGTTGAAAGCTATCAACGGCTCTCTCATTGGTTCCAAGCTTGAAGGCTTCAGCCCCATCTTGAGGTATGGCTGCATAAACAATATGTCAGCCGAACTCCCAGTGTCGATGAGTATGCGCTTAACATCGAAGTTTGCGATCCGCAACGTGATGACCAGGGCGTCGCTGTGCGGTACAATGATTCCGGTGAGGTCTTCGTCAGAGAATGTGATCACCCCAGGGTCGTCGGCCCTTGCTTTCTTCGGTGCCAGCTTCGCTTCTTGATCGATTTGCAGAATCTCAAGGTGTTTCGAGTTGCGCTTGGCTGTCCTTGCGTATGACTTGGATTCTGTCATTTGCGGTAGTCCCCCACATATTACATCGATGACCCCCGCAGCATGCGAGGGCCCCACGGCCACCACGTGCTTCTCCGGCTTGTTCCCTTCCCTGGATTCAATGAATTCTCGGAGTTTCCCTTTGCGAACCAGGGATTCCAAGAACCCTTTCAAGGTTCGGCAGCCTTCGGTTTGATGCCCGAAATCTCTGTGGTACTCGCATTTCAATCCCTTGTCCCGAGTGGCTGGATCACCTCTCATGGGAGGCGCCCACTGGAAAAATGGTGCGTGCTTGATTTTTTCCAGAATCTGCACCAGGGGCAGAGTAAACTTCGTGTCCGTCCTTTCCCGGACCTCGTTGGCGGTCGGGCCATTTTTCTGATCGGCATGTGACTTTCGCCCCTTGTCCTCCCTTGGTGTGGGGTTTTTTGCAACCGCAGCCACGGCTTGGGGTCGCGAAAAGATGGCCTCGTCCTCAACTTTGGCATACTTCTCCGCCCTACACATGAGCTCACTAAGGGACTCTGGGACCTTCTTCACCAAGGAATTACGCAAGTGATGCTTCGGCGGCAAGCCGTTTCTGAATGCCATTATCGCGGCGTTTGAATCGCACCGATCTACCTCGAACATAAGGAGACGGAACCGGTCTACATACGCCCGAATCGACTCTCCCGTCTGCATCTGGACCTTCATAAGGTCGCCGAGGTCCTTCTGTTGTTTTCTGCTGCAGATGAAGTGTTCTGCAAACAAAGTTCCGAGCTCTTCGAAGCAGCGGATCGATCCTCCAGGGAGCTGGTGGAACCAGCTCAGAGCTGCCCCTTCGAGGCTGGACGGGAACATGCGGCACATGAGCTCATCGTGCTGTTCGTAAAGTGCCATAGCATGTTGGAAGCCCAGCACATGGTCGAAGGGGTCGGTCGTCCCATTGTAAAGTCTGAACTTTGGCTGTACGAACTTCCTAGGAGGTGCGCTGTGCAGGATGCGGTGGACGAAGGGCGATTCGAATCCCTTCAGAGCTCTTGTAACAAACTCCCGATCACGCGTGCTGGTCATCTCGCTCCTGTAAGTCCTCCTTGCACGCCCCTGATGCTCCTGTTCATAGCCGTCGTCAGACGAGGCCGAGTATCGGTCTGGACTCTGGTAGCGTTCTCGCCTGCCCGTATGGCGAGTGTTGGTTCGCTTCCTTCGTCTTTCACAGTGCGGCGAATGGTCGCGCTGCTCACCGCGGTCCTCTTTCGCGCAATTCCCTTCGGGGGGGACGTCGGGTATGCCCTGCTTGTCGCCCGACGGTGTCCTTCACCGGATGAGTAGACCGACTTGTGGCTTCGCACATTCGCCTTTTTGCTCTGACGATCACGATCGCGCGGTTCCTCGCCTGCTCTGAATGAATTCGGCTGGTCCCGAGCCTCTGGTGGGGGCTGCGGTGGCGTCTTTTCTCCGCGCTTCAAGAACTGCAGCATCAGTCCCTCCATATGTTCGAAGCGTTGGCTCATAAGTTCCATTCCTTCGCAAGATCGCGCCCGGCCTCGGGGGTTGGGCCTTGGGAGGATGATCCGACTTGTGCTTTACCTTTCTGCGGAGGGGGGTCGTCGGGCGTCACCCTTCCTTCCTCCCCATCATGTTCGTGGACCGTGGACCGAGTCCTCGCCACCATCTTTTCCGGTAAATTTTCTGGGACGGCCTTTTGTTCAAGTCCCACAGACGGCGCCAAATGTGGTGGGCGAATTTCCTTGTTCGTCCTCCTGGGCCGGATCCTGGTCGATCCGGGCTTTTGAGTTGGTTCCGGAGAGATGGTGCGGGCCTGAGCTTCCGACTTCGCCGATCCGGTTAGCCCTGCAGATCCTCCTCGCTGTTTGCAAGTCAGACAGCTCCTCGTCGGCTTCGGTCCTCAGGTACCTGCAACTCACACCAGTGTGGTGCCGGCTAACGCCCCTCCGACGCTCAAGTCAGTGATCCTTCTTGTTAGAAGAACCTTCGACCCAAAGAGGGAGAGAAGAGAGAGAGTGGAGTGTGTTGCGCATACCTTAGGAGGGCGGGGTAGCCTCCTTTTTATACTGGATTGGGGCGTGCCGATTGGACCTCGGGGGGGTATCCATAACGTGATGTGGTACCCCCTGTATGGCCTACCGATTCGGGACACGTGGCACCTAGGGATCATCATTTGCCTATAACGGTTTCCCTGACGCACTGTCCTTTAAGATGTCAGAGAATATTCCCTTTGATAACTGTCTTGCTCTTAGTGAAGGGGTTCATGTCCGCCCAGCTGTTCAATCATGAACACCGTTGTGCCCTTTGAACGAGGTGGGCTGCCACGATTTTGACCGCCCTCGTGGTTACACGAATTAAAGCTTCAGCACTCTGGTCGGGCAGTCTTACCCGTGTTGAGCCGTACTCGGGCATATGTCCTGCCCGTCCTGACTCTCCTTTACCACATCTGGGCTTGTCAGGCCCATACACTTCGCGGGCAGTGGTGCCCCATCCTGGTACTGCCTAATGGGCCCGAACTCATGGTTTGGCTTGTGGGCTCATCGGTTGAGAGATGGGCCCGGCTGTGTTTTGTTTCTCATTCTTTGTCTCGGTTAAATTCGCCTCCTACAAATGCATATGGTACTGCAAATAAGAACTAATAGTGGCTCATATGGATGATGTACTATGGTGACTTTAGTTTTTTTTTTTTTTGATAATATGGTAGGCAACCAGCCTCCAAAATTTTATAAATCAAAGAGGGGTGCCCAATACATAAACTGGAATTTCTAGAGAGAGAGTAAACATAAAACTTTGCAAGAAGACTCCCATTTCAGTAGAAGAGAGATCTACTGCTGGATGGGATCCAGAAAGAGATAGAGTCCTACTCGAGAATCCATACTCCCTCCCTATCCATGCTGACTGAGCTTGCTAAAGCACAGAACCGGCCCCACTCCTGTATGAGAGCAACTATAGACTCCCAGATATTTTCCACGTATGGATTGACCCCCTTGAACAAAACTTGGTTCCTACATAGCCAAACTGACCAAACCACCGCTGGAACAAATGACTGAGATATCTTAGCTGCTTTGCTTCTATCGCCCTGTTTCTTTAGTGATCTACTAGCCTCCCACATTCCCTCCAAGGAGGAGAAACCCACATACATCCCTGTAGCCTTAGCCACCCATTTCCATAAAATTTTGACTAGAGGGCAAGAGATCAGTAAATGGGATTCTGTTTCCCGATCCGCCTTGCAGAAGACACACAGAATATCAGCCGCTGGAGCCCAACGTGCCCGACGAGACTTCGTAAGTAATTTCTCAAGGTAAACGGTCCAAAGGAACGCCTTCACCTTAAGTGGGAACTTGAAGCTCCATATCTCACGCGCCTTCCGCGCTGTCACCACCGATGTAGGCCTGTCCCGTCGAAGCCACCGATAACAGCTTTTAACAGAGTAGCCTGACCTCGGCGTACTCCTCCAGAGCACCCTATCAAGCTCTGAATTAGTCAGACAGCACCCGTGCAGAGCATCCCTCAGCTCCTCCAGAGCCACTGCCTCCCCCGCTGATGGTGGACTCCTGAACCTCACCACCCATTGGCTATTCCCCATCTCACCCGTCCTGAACTGGAGCACGGGGCCCTCCTTGTTCACTGCCAGATCAAATAAAGCTTGGAACCTCTCCGCTAGCGATCGCTCTCCGAGCCAAACATCTTTCCAAAACCTGACCATAGAACCCTCCCCCACCTCCCATTTTAGAGCTAGTTGGAACTCCTCCACCCCTGCTAGTATATCCTTCCAGATCTTCGAAGACCGATAGGAAGCCCGAGGGAACCGGTCTGTTAAACCCCTGCTGCATCTATATCTGGCGCCCACTACTTGGCACCACAAGAGCCTTGGGAATTTGAGCCACCTCCAAAGCCATTTGCACAAAAGTGCCCTGTTCATGTCCGCGAGGTTCAGAATTCCAGCCCCTCCCTCTTTCTTTCCACTGCACGCAACCTCCCACCTCACCAGATGGATTTTGTTGGAATTGACATTTGCTCCGTTCCATAAGAAGCGACGGCGAATGCAATCAATCCGATCCAACACTCCTTTCGGAATGGAGAACATAGAGAGGAAGTAAATTGGTAAATTGGATAGCACAGCCTGTAAGAGAACGAGCCTACCTCCGAAGCTCAAAAACCTGCCCCTCCAACCTTCTAACTTCCTTACGAATCTGTCCACCAGGGGAGCCCACGCCACCTTTGTCAAAGACCCAATATGGAGTGGTAGGCCAAGGAGCCGTGTTGGAAAATGTTGGACCTGACATGAGAAGATGTCTGCAAAACCTTGTAGCTCATTATGATCAATGTTAATCCCCAACATCGAACTCTTTCCGAAGTTAATTTGAAGCCCAGACAGGATTTCAAAAATTCGACAGACAAACTTCACCCCGCGGACAGTAATCTCCTCAGCCATGCACATAATCACAGTATCGTCTGCGTATTGGACATGCGAGATCGGAGGCCCCCCCGGACCACATGACAGCCCTTTCACCCAACCCCCTTGAACTGCCATTTTCATCATTCTACTGAAAACATTCACTACAATCACAAACAATAATGGAGAAAGCGGATCACCTTGACGTAAGCCTCGCTTGAGATGAAAGAAACCACAAGGTTTGCCATTCAAGAGCACCGATGCTTTGGCCGTCTCCACGCAACACTTCACCATGCGAATCCAGTTAGGCTCAAAGCCGTGACAGGCTAGGAGGTGGAAGAGGAACTCCCAATTGACATTGTCATAAGCCCTCGAGAAGTCAAGCTTCACCACCAGACCTTTCCGCTTGTCCCGCTTAACCGCCATGATATTTTCTTGAACCGCCATAAAGCTATCTTGAAGCAACCGACCTGGTATAAAGGCGGATTGAGCATCATCCACAAGCTCACCAATCACCATTTTTAGTCTGTTCGCCAAGACTTTAGATATCATCTTATAACAACCATTTATGAGGCTAATTGGCCTATAGTCGTCAATGCTCATGGCTCCCGACTTCTTCGGAATTAGTGCAATGAAAGTTGCGTTTAAGCCCCCGATTCCATGGGAACTCGAGTAGAACTCGCTAAATACTTCCATGATATCCTCTTTAAGGGCACCCCAAAATTCCTGAAAAAACCGCAACCCAAACCCATCTGGTCCTGGAGCCTTATCCGCCTCTGCTCCGAAAATAGCTGCCTTCACCTCTTCTTCGGTGAAAGGACCTTCCAAATTGGGGAGGAGATGATCGGGAATGCGAGGAAGGTCTTCGTCATACCACTTAGGATGCCATCCCCGTGGTTTGTCAAAGGCTTTTGTGAAATGGTCCACCAGAGCTGATTCAATCTCCTCTACATTCGAAATCAGGTTCCCTCCCACCTGAAGAGACGCAATGAAATTCGCTCTCCTTCTGTGGCATGCGGATTTGTGAAAAAACTTCGTGTTCAAGTCCCCTTCTTTAAGCCACACTGCCCTTGATCTCTGCCTCCACTCTGTCTCCTCTAACCGCATAACTTCCGCCCATTCAAGTTTCAAACTAGCCCGCTCCACCCTATCGGACTCCTCCAGCAGCCCAGCTTCCTCCAATGCATCACACTCCTGAATAGCCTCAGCCAAGCCGTCCTTCTTCTCCCTTCGTAACTGGATTTCCCACTTATTCCATATTTTGAGCCGCAATTTTAACCTCTTAAGTTTGAAGTTGAACTTCCTAGCCCCCGATAACTCTGGAACTGGCGTGGCCCAGGAATCATTTACCAAGCCCGCAAAGTTTGGACGAAGGAGCTACCAATTTTCAAAACGAAACTGATTTCGTCTTGCCCAAACCCCCCCTCCCTCAAGGAGAAGAGGAGTATGATCAGAAGTTGTTTTTGGGAGTCCCTGAAGTTTACACAGAGGATAACAGGACTCCCAATCACCATCAATGAGAACTCGATCCAGTCTAGCAAGAGCCGGGACTTCCCTCATGTTACTCCATGTGAATGCCTGGTTTGAAAGAGGCAGATCCAACAATCCCTCCTCAGCAATCCAATCTGAAAATCCCTCCATCGAGCTTGAGACTGGCCCTTCCCTGTTGCGGTCCACTTCAAACCGGGTGACATTGAAGTCCCCCAAGATGCACCATGGCAGAGACCAGCGTTCCCGAACAACACTGAGTTCATGCCAAAGGATATCGCGAACCGCATCATCCTGTGGACCGTACACCGAGGAACAGATCCAACGCCAACCAGACTCTCGATCTTCAAGAATAATCGAAATAGAGTATGCGTCCACCGAAACCTCTCCGCCCACCCATTTCCTGTCATCCCAGCAAATAAGGACACCTCCAGACGCCCCAGTTGCCGGTTTATAAGTGAACTCCGTCAATCTCCCGCCCCCTATGGCCCTGATATCACCTGGTGAATACTCCTCCATCTTGGTTTCTTGAAAACACCCAACCTGAATATTATGAGCTAATACCAAGTCACGTACCGCAGATTTCTTCTTCGGGTCATTGAGACCCCTAATATTCCAGCAGAGGACTTTAAACATAAACCAGACATTACCAAACCCTTCTCCAAAAGCCACCCCCAAAATCAACAACCACTTCCCGGGGGATCTCCAACTGCGCCCGACTGATCTCCAACCACGCCCGTCTGATCGGTCCAAGGTAGACCCTAGGATCAGCCCTTTGAGAATACCTCTCTCCCCCTTCGACTCAATCGAAACCCCAAGGTCCAGGGCCTTAACACACCCCGGAGAGCCCCTGAACATCTCTACCGGTCGAAGCACCAACTCAGGAGATCTGGGAACCACCAGCTCCTCCACCGGCCTGGTCCCCCGCTGGTGAACTTCGAGCTCCGCTGCGCTTCCCCCCTCTCCACTTCACAAACCGATAGGCCCCCCCCGAATTAACCGCAGAAGGACCTCCCCCATCAAGCCTTCTGGGGGAGATGAACTCAAGACCGGAGGAAATCCCTGCCTCCTTCCGCATCCCGATACCCCAGTCGAGCCCCCCCTCCATATCTCTCCGAGACCCTATTAACTCTACCGAATCCTTAGACCGCGTCCGCCAGCCTGGGTGACCGAAAATCACCCGAGTGCCCGTCGACCATCCCCCGCTGATACCGCTTGAAGAGAAGGTGGAGGGCGAAAAAAAGGCGGGATCAAAATCCAAATTATTTGACTCCGAGACAGAATTCAAATAAACGGATCCCGGAAACCGCAAGAGAATAACCCGTCCGAGGAACCCGGCCCATCCACTTTGCATGGAGACAAATCCAAATTTTGAGAGCTGTCAACTTTTTCCTGACCAGGGGCCTCCAGCTGGAGCACCTTAATACACGCCACCTGTCCATCAAAACCGTCCTTTTGACCAGCCCTCACTTCTCCCCCAGACACCCCCACTGCTTCCATCGCCCCAAAAGTCCGATCGGATGGACGCTGAAGAACTGCTAGGCCAGCTACGGCTGACACCGGACGACCCTCTGAAAAGACCTCCCGCCTAGCCAGATGTACATCTTGGGTTCCCAACGTCCGCTCCTGCACGCTTCTCGAAGGACCAGGTACGAACTCTGGCCGAATCTCGGGAACCTGCGCCACCCTCTTCTCCCCAGATCCCAAAAGCGACCAGACACGATCCTTGGGCCCCGCCGGCGTAACCTCACCGGAGACCACTTCAATATCCGCTTCCCCGCCTCTCGGAAGACTGCCTTCGCCCTTAGAGATTGGCGGGCTCTGCACAACCGCAGTCTCCTTACCTTTGCTAACCTTCGACCCCGTCCCCACTACTGACTCAGACTCCCCTGTCGCCCCCTTCTTGACTATCTTCCTGAGCAGGGGGGAACGATCACCCACCAGATTAACTCCCACCACTTCCGCGAAAGAACGCTCCACCACCTCCACCTCGATGGGGACCTTCCATCCCCCAAGTCTCCCCACAACCAAAGAAGGAGGGCCAGGACCTGGACCCATCCAAACCCCCACCTTAATGCGTGGGTACTCGTCTTCCCCAATAACCTCCTCCGAAACCCCCAGAATATGCCCAAAGGAACCTACCAAACTCCGGATCGCCTCCCCCGTCCTCCAGAGAAGGGGTAGTCCCCTCAAAATGATATCATACCTGCGCCCTCCCCCGCCGACCGATCCGTCATCGCAACCCCAAGGGAGGAAGGAAACCCTCCCTGAAGGGAGAGTGATAGACCTTGCCTGAAGCAACACATCCCTAACAGAGAAGCTTGGAAGCCTTATGATCGCCTTCCAGGCCCCGAGCGGCCATACTTGAGAGCAGGGGAGGTCCCTCCAGGCTTCCTTAATAGCCTTTTCCACCAACGTCCAGTTCGCCTTGACCTTCCCCTTCCAAACAAGAATTACACTTCTGCTAAAGCATTCCTCCCTCATTGCCAACTCCTTCGTCCAAGAGATCTCTACCTCCATAGCCGAACCGACCGTCCTAGGTGAGCCAGACAACTTGGTCCTGGAAGGGCCGGGAATGGTCTGCTGTGTAGCTGCTTTCATCGGTTTTGAGAGCTCCCTACAGTAAAAACGCCTGTGGCCCACCTTCCCACACTGCCAACATCTCGGTGGTTCCCTGCACTCCGCCGCCAGATGACCCCAATCAAGACATCGGAAGCACCTTCTCTCCAGAAAGGTCCCCTCTCGCTGCGCTCCACGCCGTCCAAAACCGCCGATCCTGCCCTCCGAGTTCCAGCCCGCGTCCCCACCAGACTTTATTTATCACATACATTTCAATTTATGGTGACTTTAGTTGGGTTGCCCTCCACAAAAATAATGAAACAAGGATAATGATATGTTCAGCCTTGCAGTCACATTCGCAATCCACTTTTATAAAACAAATATATATTTGTCAATTGAAATGTATAATGTTATAAAAAGTAAAATATATACTGAGATATATTAATACAATTTTTTTAGAAAAATAAAAGTAAATAATAATTTTTATACACTATGATATACTATGATGGTAATGAATGTTGTACTATGGCAATATACGGCGGTTGATGATTTATTTTTACGCGGCAAAATGAAATGAGTGTATCACACTCATCACTCATTAACAATCCCTTTATGGGGTTTTAGTGGACTGGATCCAAATGTTTAAATTAAGCAATATTAGAAAGCACTCATTCTAATAGCTACCATTTTTTCCCCGTATGTGATGCTATTTATAAGGAATGGCAGACAAGCAGGAATTGTTCAGATTTATTAATGTGACACACAAGATATCCAATAAAAAGATATACATTAACCCAAAAAACATAGAGAGGATCTACTAAAGTAGATTACATTTATCTCACAATAGATAACATGTG
Source organism: Acorus calamus (assembly GCA_030737845.1). Lineage (NCBI taxonomy): Eukaryota > Viridiplantae > Streptophyta > Magnoliopsida > Acorales > Acoraceae > Acorus > Acorus calamus. The sequence goes on along the minus strand of CM060865.1, from coordinate 1,535,908 downwards.
TTGCGTGCAAGACATGGGTAGTGTGTCTTACGTTTGGTGTGCCTTCCAAAATCTTGCCTCTTCTTTTCACTGTGCAAGGGAACTGCAGAGTGGTTGTGATTCTGTGTTCATCACGTGCTTTGTGTTTTTTATGTATATTTTTTTGGTAGATGGCACCTGAATAAAATGCTGATTTTATATATTATTTGATAAATAAAGTTTGGAATATCACTCAGAGAGAGAAAACAACACAATTTTTTTATTTTAAAAAGAATATCTGAATCAGAGATCAAGAACCAGTTAGGTCACATAGCATCACTTGAATTTTCAGTAGAATTTAGGATGAATAACACAATTCAACTGGAGATCTAAAACATTAATATCAATTTATTTTCATATATTCTCTTATAATTACACACATTTATTTTTACAAACAAATAAATTTTTGGGTTTATTCACCTATACTTTCACAATTTATTCTAATAGAAACTTAATAAATTACAACTCAACCCATGAAAATACCATAAATGAACATGATCTATGGGCTATATATTGTAGTGTGTTTAATAGTTCAGAAATGTTGAGAATTCACAAAAAAGCAAATGCGGCTCTCTCCACATTAAATTAAAAAAATAGACAATACCTAATATGATTAATGTCACAGCAATTGAGTACACTTAATTATATGCTTGAAAATAATGTAAATACTGTTATAATATTTATGATCATGTTATGTCACCCATCTAATTAGACTATGCACACCTTCATCAATGGATGCATATGGACCACAACACCACCCACCTATTGATGGACCAAGGTCCAATTCAAGATCAAACAGTCGCAATAAAAGCTTCACTTGTGTGCACTTAAAACACAATTTTTGGGGACCAGTCAATTGTGTTTCCACTTTTTGTGTTTGGGGGGATTGAAGTTTGTGATCATTTGATTTCTTTTTTGTCCTCATCAAGTGATTTGTTTTGGGGTGTGATTATGTTGCCTAGCTATTATATTTCATGCGCACAAACATCATCACTATTTTATGTTCATTGTTTATACTGCTTTTGTGTCTATATATGTATGTATATTTGTAGTTGTTGGTTTATTGTGGTTTTTTGGATGCCAATATAATGTCATATGGTTATCATTAAAGAGTGTTCAGAGATTAAATGCAAAACAAACTTTTAGTGAAAACTTGGACTTTTTTTCCCTTTTATTGGGGTAGGGTTGGTTGTTGAGCAGTTTGTTTTTAATGCTACTGAGATGTATTTTTAAAAAAATTATTTTATTCTTACTTCTTTTTTTTGCTTAGAATAACCTTCAAAATCTGAGATATTTTCATCAATTGACCACCATAATTCCAAATAATATTATTCTAATTGTTGTAGACGTACATTATCCTTAATCATCCACTGAACAAAACAGAGAAATTTATCTGCTTTTTTCTTTTACTTTTTTTTATATGAATAGTTATAAAAAGGTTGTGCAGTTTTTTAAAAAAATTGTGTGAAAATATAGGATTGTATTCATTTTAAAAGTTTGTTTAAGGTTTTTCATTGCTTGCACACATGATTTAATACTAATTATTATTATCAAACATGTGAAAATCAAAGCAAGAACTGCAATATCATGTGTCTTAGATTTAAATTTAACTAATTTGAATATCTCTATTGATTTTGAAACATGTAATTTGATTTTTTTGGAACCAGCAGAAACATTTTCTAATGACTTCTCGTGTTTTCTTTTTACGCTTTCATTGATGCATTATATACTTTAGTCCTCTCATCCATACTTCAGGCATTTTTACCATTTTGTGCTATGAAATAGAATGACCATAATTTTTCAAAAAAAAATCTCTATTGATCCAAAAAATAAGAATAAAAATAAAAAGGAATATGTTATACTCAATCGTTTTTATCAACCAAAATTCAACCACATATGTTTTTAATTTTTTTAAATAGTAAACATCATCTAAATAGTAAACAAATATTCACATAATAAATCTCATCTATCAACAGCGAAAGTTTAATTCAATGAGTTATTTGAATTTACATATGTTTTTTTAAGGGGTTATATAAACTTTAGAAAAAGTAAATGAATTATATGGATTTCAAGCATAGGGGTTATTTGGATTTTTTCCAATAAAAAAAAATCTTTGAAGAGCTCAACAACAAGAATTTGAAAGCGAAGCCTCCTCCCACCGACGCTCCTCAAATTATTTGGATTTCGGACATTAAGGGGGGGTTATTTGGATTTTTTTCTACGATTTTAAGTTCATTATTTATATTGCTTTTGTGTCTATTTATGTGTGTATATTTGTATTTGTTGGTTTATTGTTGTTTTTTGGATGCCAATATAATGTCATTTGAATATCACAAAAGAGGTTTCAGATATTAAATGCAAAACAAACATAGTGAAAACTTTACCTTTTGTTCCCTATTATTGTGGGGGTGGGGGTAGGATGGGTTGTTGAGCTGTTTGTTTTTAATGCTGTTGATCACAATTGTATTTTTTTTTTTTTTTTTGTGCTTGGAATAATCTTAGAAAATCAGAGATATTCTCATCAATCATCCTTCCAAATTGTTGTAAATACATGGATTTGTAGATATATGCATGCATAGTGGATGACCATCCATTATAATAGATTTCTCTTGATATATGTATCATATTAATATGTAATTCATAGGGTTGAATGTATTGGGGTGTCTTTTGAGTTTTTTCATATTTATGTTTGTGAGGCTATAAATAGGAGAGTTTGTGTAACATGAAAAAGAAGATGAAAGAGAATAAGTATAGAAAGAAGGATGAGAATAGAGGAAAAATTCCTGAAGAACTTTAATTTATTTTCCTACATCTCTCTTTGTGCAATCTCCATCCATTTCTCTCATTTGTTCTCTTTTATTTTTTAACACAAATAATATTAGAAATAATTAGTTCAGTCATCATTATCAATCATCCATTGAAAATACGAAGAAATTTATTGTTTTTTCCCTTTTTTATGTGAATACTTATAAAAAAATTGTGTAGTCATAAAAAAATTTGCGTGAAAATATACTATAGTAGTTATTTTAGAAAATTTTAATATTCTGCATTGCTTAATTGCACACGGATTTAATAATTACTATTATTAAATCTTTGGTTGGCCATGTCTACCAAGGCCAACCCTTTGGTTCCTTCAATTTGATTGTGTTTTTTTATTATGATTTGAAAAAGATAATAGTAAAATTTTTATTATTTAATTGATCATATATAAGTTATAGATAAAAATTTATAAAAGTAAAAAAAAATTGACATGTGAACACCTGATTTATAAAAATTAAAAGTACGACAAATGATTATTTAACATATGATCTCCTTGTACCATTAAATCGATTGTAATAAATAATACAATTTTTGGATAATTGAATACGATTATCCATGTATTTATATCCACCTTGCAAACAAACATGTTATTTTGGTTTATTCTACTATACGAAACCACATATCATGTCAATTATTCTATCCAAACAGGGGCTACATGTACAAAAACTTAAGCTAATGATGTAATCTCATGTTTTGTTTTAAATTTGATTGATTTAAAAATGGAAAATGATATGTCATGCCTTTTGTGCAGTCCCATTTACAGTCTACACTATTTTTTTAAAAAAAAATTGAGTACATACTATTATACAAAATGAAGTATATATTGAGATATAATAGTATATTTTTCTTAGTCTCTAGTGATCATAGCACAACGGTTAAGTGGAAAAAAATTTCTATAAGACCGGGACAAACAGGTGAAGAAAGCTTTCCTAGCTTGACCGTAAAATTTGTCACAGGAGGTCTATTCGATAAAAAAAAATGTATTTTTTAGAAAAATAAATAAATTTTACTTCATACATTATGAAAAAATTCTATGCATTATGATAGCGTAACAATATAGTATGCTAAGGTTGTAAAATAAATAGAAAAAGACTTAGTGTATAAGTGCTCAAAATATATTCAAAAAATAAAAATAAAAAAAACATTTGACGAGATCAACAAGAAGAATTTGAAAGCGATGCATCCTCCCACCAACGCTCCTCAAATTATTTGGATTTCGGATACTAAGAAGGGGGGGGGGGGGTTTATTTGGATTTAAAAGTCTTCCTAGTTTGACTGTAAAGTCAGCCACAGAAGGTCTATCCGATAAAAAATGTATTTTTTTTTTAAAATAAATAAAATTTACTTTATACATTATAAAAAAATTCTATATATTATGATAGCATAACATATATAGTATGCTATCATAGTAAGGTGTATAAGTGCTCAAGATATATCCAAAAAATAAAAAAAAACATTTGACGAGCCCAACAAGAAGAATTTGAAAGCGATGCATCCTCCCACCGACGCTCCTCAAATTACGGTGAGAGTCATCGCACGTGGGGACCCACCAATAAAGCCAACTGTTTGTTCGGCTCTCGCTTTCCTTGGATGCTACTGGGGTGGGCCCATCATAATTCGGCGGATAGATTGACGAGGACCGTCGGATCTGTGGGTCCATCTTTTTAGGTGGACAATCGTGGGCCCTACTCGCGATCTGTGCCATGCACCGTATGATCTGAAAACGACGCTTTTGCATGCTCCGCGTAGATCTCGCCCATATTTTCAACAGATGGGATGTCTATAAATATTATAATATGTTATGTTATAAAATCATTTAGTTTGGATTCAAGTATCTTTGATTTCAGTCCAGATACGTATATTTTTAGAGTGCTGTTATACAGTTTTTTCTTAACTCCAGCTCAAGTTTCATATGCATTGATAATAGCTTCTATTATACTTATATTATATACTTATATTAACAATATATATATATGTTTTGATAAAAAAATTTATATTTTATATAAATGTATCCAAACAATCAAAATTTATTAGAGCATATGCTTCTTTTTAAAAAAAAACATGTATATCATTAGATGATGTATACTATTTTTAAAAAATTCAAAACATGTATAGACTGAAATTGAAGCTGAAAAAAGAATTGTATATAACATTATCCATATTTTTAAGATATGATTATTATATTTAAGTGTGCATCACCGAATAAACTTTTCTGAACTTATCCACCCAAATGGCTCCTACTCGGTTTTACTTTCTTACTAACTAGGAAGGCCGCGTTCTAGTTTGCTTTGTGAATTTCTTTGTTTTTCTTTTCCTTTCCTTCTCAATCACTTCACTATCACACTTTACGTTTCTAAAACAAAAACGTAGTGACAATATCTATCTTTTTCTATAAAAAATTATCATATTTAAGTATGACCACTAATTTGAGTGATCAATATTGCTCAAAAACTTATGGACAATAATATTTCCATTTTTGTGTGCATCCTCATTCGTCGTTCACATTGTTTTTTTTGAAAATAATTTACTCTCTCATTGAAGTAAATACTATTATACAAAATAAAATATATATTGAGATACACTTATTTAATTTTTCTTTTTTGAAAAAAATAATTAATAATTAATTTTCATACACTGCAATAGCGCAGTGTATAGTAGTGGGTGGTTGGATAATTGCTTTTGGACTGTAGACGAGGTTGGAACTTTTAGATACTTGTCATTTTTTTTTGTATGTTGAATGTGTATGAAATTAAAGTCTCATATAAGGAGTTTATCTAAGATCCCATCTAACTTGTTACATTCCGGATGGAACTAATTAACCACCACTAATAAATAATTTATTGTCCTGAACTGGTATATTTTGATTGATTTTGTTTGTCTTATTAATACCTAACTAAATCATTGACTGCAAAATTTGCAATCATATGGTTGGCGTCCCAACTCTTACCTTAAAAAAAATAAACTTTATTTGTCTCAGTAACAATGCTAAGAGGCTAAGAACATGGGATGTTTTAAACTTGAAAAGAAAACACACCTAACCCATCATTTGTTTATCCTGTTTTCCTTTAACTACATTGCTTTAACAGTGGAATGCTCGCATTGTGATTTGTGAATATGTATACTTCGAAAAGAAAACACACCTAACCCATTATTTGTTTATCCTGTTTTCCTTTAACTACTATATACATTGCTTTAATTAACAGTAGAATGTTAGCATTGTGAATATGTGTACTTTTCTTCCCATGCATCAAGTAAGTGCTCTTCACTGAATATATAAGTTAATCCTGAAAAATCCTACAATCATTTAAAAATATATATATATATTTCATTTTCTGCAAAAGAAATTAATGATGGTGAAATATCATCCATGACATGCATTGATATTTGATAATTAATTGATTTTTTTTAACAGTAAATCATTTTCTTGTACTCAATTTGGACTCAAGTTTTTTTTAATTATTAGATTACTATATATATATATATATATATTTAATTATAACAGTTCTTGATAATAACTTGGGGGGGGGGGGATGAGCTATTGATTCACAACATTTCGCAAGGGCACAAACATACAAGACAATTATAATATTTACCATGCATTGAAAACAATGAATAGTTAAAAAAAGTATTCATATATAACATATAGTAGATATAACACACTGAGTGTTTATAATTTTTTTTTGCTAATTTAAAATCCAAACCCCCAAAAATGGTCCATTGATAGATCAAGCATCCAAACCAGAGGAAGACCTTTTAGTGTCCCCCATTAAATGGCCTAAAGTCGGATCTTACAATTTCAAATGTACTGCATTAAATTAATTATCTATCAACTTGATAGCAACCTTGTCTTGCAACTTAATCGGTTATAAAAAATTTACACAAACAATTATTTTATTTCTGTCAATAAATTAATTTTTTTTTCTTTCTAGACAAAATGATCCTGGTTTCTATTATTTTGTACAAACATTCATTTCAAGTACATGCACTTTAGATTGGTTTAGAGTTACACATCCTTATTTTCGCTTGAAAAAAATATTGGGAACTCATGAGATACCAATTGGTGCTCATCATATCCAATGAACTATAAATAATTCATAAAATATAGAACAAATTTAAGTGATCCAATGATAAAAAAAGGTTAAATATTATCTACTTGTATAGTTGTATGGTTGCTTGCCGTTAAAGGTCTCCTATATATACATGCAGGAGTCATTTATAATTTTATATAAACCCCCTTACAAGCATCCTAACTAATTAAATAAATGTGCCCCATGTAGTTCAAACAATTATGATATTTTTTTCGGACATGAAATAATTATACATGGATATGAAAGAATTAGATTATTTGTTTTTTTTGTTGGTTATCATTTTATTTGTTAAGATGGAAATTGTGTTTATTTTATGGATAATGTTCTGTACAACCCAATTTTCAACCTCAATTTCAATCTACATGTGTTTTGAATTTTTTAAAAATAATATATACCTCATCTAATGAAATATATGCTTTTATAGAAAATGAAGCATATACTACAATAAATTGCATGAATACATTTATAGAAAATGTAAAAAAATTCTTTTAAAAATGTCTTGTTAATATGAACATGTCTGTCATTAATTTTCAATCGACACATATAAAACTAAAATTGGGGCTAGAAACGGATTTGGGTGTAACAACACCCTTATTTTATTATCAGTTTTGAACGGATATGCAATGATAAAACGTGTTTTCTCACCTTTATGCATAGGCGGATGCAAAGGTAGACTAGGCAGGGCTATAGCCCGGCCCAGCTTTTATAATATAATTTTTTGTTTGTATAATAATATTTATTTTATATAATGTATAGTTTATATATTTTTATATAAAAAATATTTGTTTGAAATTATTTTAAAATAAAAATTCTGACTCGTGTTAATATACCATTGTGAAAAAGTTACATAAAATCTTTTTTCCAGTGTCAATTTTAATATTTACATGTTTTGATTTTTTAAAAATAGATAAAATATATTATTTTAGAAAAAATGAATTATATACTCCAGAATTACATGGATCTATTTATAAATAAAAAATTGTAGTTTAAAACTCGTTAATGTGGGTATTATGATGATGAAAAAATATATGGGGTTAAAATTAGAGCTGAAAAAAGGACTGTTCATTCAAATATATTTTTTTTTGTAAAAAAGTCATGATCTTGTTAAACATGTAAATATAAGTTTTACTAAAAATATAATTAGCCCACCCCAAAAAAAATTCCTGGCTTATGTATAACTAACACTCAGTATCCACACTAAACAAACCCATTTTTTTAATTATTTTTCAAGATTAAACATTTTCTTTTCTTATTCAAATTCTTATTCGCAAAACAAACTGTTACAAAATCACACTAAATATTTGGGAGGCATATAAATTATAATATCCACATGTAAAAACTAAACCTTATGCAAAGTTTTTAGGTCTATGATGGTTTTTAGTCTTTTCTACGAGTATACAAAAGACTCTGTATTCTTGATGAGCCTTTGTATAAAAAATAATCATGAACAACATTTTTATTTTATTTGGTAATTAAAAATGTATATCATGACAACAAATTATTTTCCTTTCTACCTTTGTTATCTTAATTTTTGGTTGGGAAGAAGAAGTTGGAGGTTGTCATGCCATGCAAGTCCTGAAAAACAAAAATACATCAACATCTAACAACAAAATTTTAAATCTTGCATTAATGTATACCTCCTTATCTTCATGCATGACAGGGACACAAATATGAGCATTTGTTCTTCAAATAATGTACGTCCATTAAAGTTGCATAGCAATCACTTATCTTTAGTTCTTTACATGTTCGAATATTATTTTGTCCTACTGAATTGCTTCTATATTCAAATTTTTTTAATGATATATATAATCCTTCCTACCTTATCAATTATTTGGGGTGTGATGACTCAAATGGATCAATACACCTCTTACATATCAATCATCCATCACTATCTACTCTTGCGTGCCCTTGGATAAGCTTGTCTTAATTGTCTATCCCAACTTACAGTCATCCAAATCCATGAAGTTTGGATAACCTTACCTTTAGTTTGGATATATAGTGCTGCAGTATGTGTTTGTATTATATACATATTTTTTGTATGATTCTAATGATTGAAAATCTTATTCACATTATATATTGTCCAACTCTTCTGTTCCCAACTAATAGTTTCTGAATTACTGTTCAATGAGAGAAGTGTAGTTGTGCTATCTCTTTCTTTTTTTTTTAATTTAAAAAATGAAAAAGAATAAATAAATAATATAAATGAAACGTTCATGTAGCTCATCTTTTGTGATGAAAACGTGTATGTGAGCTAATCGGATCCTACCCATTAACCCGAAATTGACCCATTTATTGATTAAAAGGGCCGGATCCTTTTGCAGTTGGAAATGGATCAGGCCCAAATCCATCAATGTTTAATGATGAATGGCCCAGATCAGGCGTTGTGCATGATATCATTAAAAAAAGTGTGGTACCCTCAGTTTTGTCCTCAGTCCAAAACACAGTCTTATATACCTCGTTACAGATTCAGTGAAACATATATCTTGTTAGATATGTATATACTTCACTAAATGTTTTCTTACACTTACTAAAAATGAGTTCATTCAACTTGAAATGAAATGATATGTACTTTTTATCAAAGCATGTATCTCATTAGATGATGTTTACTATTTAAAAAAAAATAAAAACATGTGAGATCTGAGTTTTGATTGATGAATATGACTAAGTGTATCATTTTCCTTAAAAAATACTAATATACTTGGTCCGTTTTACAGCCCTTTCTGCAGCCTATACACTACGACAATGTAGGGTATATATATTATGCTATCGTATAATATGAGCTCTATTATAGCATATGAGATTGTAAATTTTTTTCATTTTTTAAAAAAAAAACTAGTATATTTCAGTGTATAATTCAATTCATATAACATTATATACTTCAAAGACAAATGTCTATTTTTTTAGAAAAAGAAAATCGATAAAGATTGCACACTGGACTGAACATATCATTTTCCCATCAAAAACATTTAGGTGTGTTGGTACACTCTGTCCCGACAACTAGTCTACTATGAGAAACGATCCCCAATTGACTATACATTGTTGTTATTTCTCTTTGGATACCAACATATTGTGTACTGAATGAGTTGGTATCATCAGATTGCATGTTTATTTATCTGGCTGTTACCTTTTCAATACAATTAAGATGTGTAACACATGAATGAGCTTTTCTGATTCATTGAAATTGTTATTGGGGACTTATGCTATCTCCCCCATGATTATTGAGCTAGGTTTATCCACACGAAACAAATTACTCTTTTTTTCTACTATGATGACCAACTATTTTTTTCTACTATGATGTCTTATCAGGTCCTGCCATGGGCAAAACAGTGTATTATAGTATTATATATTGAGAATATATATTTTTTAAAAAAACTAATTTTTTTTTACTCTATACGGTGTTATAGAGTAATTTATTTTTATACTACACACTATGATAAAAGCTACAGACTGAACTATAAAATGAATTGAATGCACCGGAGCCCTAGATATTATTGGGACAAGAAATTAAGCAAGAACCGAGTAGTTTAGATATTTACTGTTATCTAATGTATATAATATATATGAGCTAATTAAACCCTATTAAGATGTTTGAATTCATTCTATAAAATTTAAAATATATTATTTTTTTGAAGGTGCCCCCTTTTGGAGGCATTTTCATTTACAAAATAAACTATATATTCCAATAAATTGCTTATATCCCTTTAATATTTACATGTTTTGTATAACAAAACATATATCTCAGATATAATTGATTGCGTGTGTGGACAACTCCCAAATAATATGATTGCATTGAATGCTATTGAACACAATTTTTTTCAGCCCTAATTTTAGTTTCATTGCGTCAGTAGAAAATTATCAGAGTATATACTCATATTAACGAGGTATATGCTTCAATATAAATTTTTCACATTTGCTATAAATGCATCTATGCAACGAGTATACATTTCAGTTTCTTTTAAAGCATGTACCTCATTAGATAAGAAATTTTTTTTAAAATTTAAAACGTGTATAGATTAAAATTGAGGTTGAAAAAGAAGTTCTACTTAACATTATCTATAAACGGGTGCTGTTACACTTAGTTTTTTTTATAGTCTAAAATACAGTCCTATATACCACATTGCAAATCCAATTAAATATATACAACCATGTTAAATGATGTATATACCTCATTAAAAAAATTCACACTTATTAAAAATGGGTTCATTCAACTCAAAATAGATTCATATACACTTTTTATTAAAACACATACTTTATTAGATTATGTTTTCTATTTTGTAAAAAATAAAAACATGTATGGTCTTGAATCTTGGTAAATAAAAATGATTCACTCTTAACATTTTCTATAGTGTAATTGCATTTGACCCATCAAAAAAAAAAGTCCATCAAAGAAATGTTGGTGGCCAAGAATGGGCTTTTCCAATCGTGCTTCATAAACGGGTGGAAATTGAGGCGGCCCGAGTCCATGATATTTTTCCGAACCTGATCCAATAAGCCATTATGGATTGTAATCAACCGATCCAATTCAGATCAATGAATTTATCAAGTCAGATTGTAAGTTTTTAAACATGATCAATATAATCAGACAAAAATAAGAAGACCGAAATATGTTCAAAGAAACTAAGAACTATAGGGACACTTACTAAACAAAAGATCTCACCTATACATATTAGGGTTTCTGTGCAATGGAGACTATTATTTGAAAGTTTTGAGAATTGTTTTAGGCTCCGTTTGGTTGCTCGTTTGGGCGGATTCCGCTTTTTGAAAAGCTAAAAATCTCCAAACGCGCAACCAAACGGGTCGGATTCCGGCGAAATCAAAAGCTGGATTCCTTTTAATTTCTCTATCGAAATCCGTGTTTTTAAAATATAAAAAGACGATTTTTGTCGGAATCGATTTTTTTGAATTGAAAAACAACTTTTTCTACCAAACATTAAACTCCTTACAAATATTGATTCCTGAATTAAAAAAAAAACATCCCAAAAAAATCAAGGTCTAAAATCATCTTAAAAAGCAGCTTTATTCTAAAATCTATTTTTCAATCTGTGTTTCCAAACGGAGCCTTAGTCAAATATGCTCGTATATACATTCACCTTTTTATTTCATATGTATTTTATTTATGTTTCTAAGAAATTCTGAATTATCTACATACACTGGTATTTGAATAATGCACTACTGATAATAATAATTAACCTTAGTCTCCCTCACTAGCTGATTTATTCCCTGCTAAACCTTTGAATGACTGGTAACCTTTGATAAGAATCTAGTAAAGCTGATGCACAGAGTTATATCCATCAATATAAATGGGATATATATTATATATTAAACATTATCATATTGCTTTTAATTCTCCATTATAATGTTTGGCCAATCTTTGGATTTAATTTAGATAAGAGGAATATATGCATGCAATGTTCATAGGTCACTTGGATCTCTTTTATTCCAATTATTTAGGTTG
>CM060865.1:1407982-1513527 GCA_030737845.1 Acorus calamus | reverse complement strand
AGTTTATGTAATAATTCATGTATGTTCACTGGTGTATATACTTCAAAAATTTATATAACTACTTATATAGAACAAAAATTTAAAATCTGTGTGTTTTATACAAGAATCAGAAGCATGTATCTTCTTAACCAAATTGTAACAAAAAATTTCATATCAATATGTAATGATGGAAATCTCATCCATCAAAGAGTTAAAACCATTTCATAAATTAAAAAAAAAATGGTTTGAAATCTCATAAATGTTTCTTGATTTGCTAAAAAAAATTGTGTGAAAGCGGCCATAATTTTTTTACAATATCAAAATGTACATCTGTTTGTAATTTAAGGCTGATTGCTCTTAAGATTTGATAAAACATGAGACTCAATTCTGTTGTCCTATTAATAAAACCATTAACTTTGTTTTTGCTGTCCTAATAAACCTATTTATTTTGATCAAACCATTAATTTTTCAACTTTTAAAAAAGACCCATTGCTTTTTAACTAAATTAATTGAAGATAACAAGGCAAGAGTAGAAAATATAGCAAGTCAATGCATGATAAATATGCAAAACAACAACCTCTTTGTATTCATATATTTTTATTTTTTGTTAATCCTTTCTTTTACAAAAAAATCACTCACACAACCCCCTCACAATGAACATTTCTGTGACTCAAAATAATAAATATCTCACTCCAAACTCTCAAAACCAGTAAAAAAAAATTCAAAAAAGAAAGAATCAAATATACACTCTCACTCTTCTTCAGTATCACCAAAAAAATACAGACCAAAGAAGAATCCAATCAATGTTGCATGAGAAAATGAAATTCTGAATTCTGGCGAAGCAATGGAGATGGCTCGACTTCTGACAGGTTGGTGTCGATCACGAATCGTGATACGTCGTCCAAAGAGAAAGGTATACTGCAATTCAATACAGCACTGAACTTGAGATGTTTATGTATTATATTCTTTGCATGGGGCCATGAAGAAGAGTGGTACTTAAATTTGAATGTGTTGTGCTTTCAAGAAATCGCATTTACCTCGAATCATCGTCCAGCAAGAATGAATTGTTTGGCATAATGACTGAATCTTCGGTCATCAGTGTCCTCATCTTTCCAATCACCTGAATGCGACAAACTTTCTTAATTCAGATTTTGGAACCAATTTTCAATAACAGCTTATGCTCTAGATTGATTGGAAAAATCGATTCTGAAGAAGCTGTTCTCAACCAGTTTTTTTTCAAAAGAATTGTTTCATTGATTTTTAACACAAATTTGAAACCATAAGCTGAAATTCAAAAATACTTGTCTGAAACTGATTACCTGAATAACTGATTCTATAAAGCAAAATCAGTTTGAAGGGTTTATATTTCTTATTGTTAATTTGTGAAGTTGAAGAGTTTGGAAGGGAAGCCTACTCACATCAGGGGATAGACCTTGAGTTCCATATTTGTCATCCAAAAACATGGTCCCTATGCGATATATTTGTGGAACACTCAATGCCTGAAAGTGATATGCGCAAGTGTTACTCTGAGATTGCTAGGACTAAATGTTCATAGAACGCATTTATCACTTGAGCTTACCGGGCAAAGTTCTTTAATGATCTCATCCAAGGACTTTTGAGCCTTTTGATGAAAAACCTGCAATTTAGAGATGTCAAAGTGTGTTCTTTTGCTTAGAAAGAAGATACATATTTTTTTTTCTTTTTTGTAGGATAGTGTTTTTTTTCTCTTTTGTGATTAAATCTTATCCTGTCAAAAGAGTAAGACTTGAACTCATGACCATCACTAAAGAAGGGGTACCCCTCTACCAACCTACTGAGAGGTGGTGATATCTATATATATGATAAGTAAATTTGGCTTACCAAGAATCCAACTGCTTGTCTGATGTGCTGAAGTGCATCCCACGACATCCCGGCAAACTACAACAAGTTCAATTGCATTAGAACAACATGTTGCAGTTGTGCTTTTAAATTGTTGAACATTTGGTAGGTGGTTACCTCATCTGTTGCTTTAGAACACCATTGTTCCAATTCTTGCAACCCGGATTTCACATACTCCCCATTGCTGAAGGAACAGCATTCTCGACGCAACAACAAGCTGGATGTAAAATTCAGATACCCATAAATACAGCATACTCAAAGGACATTATAGAAGATTAAACCTATGCCATACCTATTAAAGAGTTGAACGTTTATGAACGAGAACACTTGACTGAATATCTTCCTTGTAATCATTGAAGGAACCTGCAATGTCAGATAACAACTTCAAACTCTCCATAAACTTTTGATTTCAGAAAAGAATTATGTGTGTATAGACATAGTTCCCTCGTGACTTACGTGATTTTCATGCAAAGTATCCATAATGTGGTCCAGGCTCTTCACAATGTTTTGCCAGTGTATGCTTGATGCTTGTTTTGCTACTAAACTGGAATGGATGCTTTTAGAAGATCCCCTTATAGATCTGACCCTTGCTGACCTTGGTGCCTGAAAATGGGATATTCTTTGTTTAGTCATGCTATAGAAAGTTAAATAAGATGCTCATGCTTTCATAGGGAAATACCTGTATGCACATGTTCAGGAAAGGAGCGATCTCTTTTTTCAAGATGTCTCGGATCATCCCATATATTTTTTCAACGTAAGCAGTAAGGTGTTGCTTAAACAGTAAGGCGGGATACTTCGCTTCAACTTTGGATTGCACATCAAGCTTGCCAACCATTCCACTATAGCCACTGGATATGCCTATGTTTGACGAAGAAGAACGCTGACTCTATAAAGTTTGTTTAAAAGCGATCATTAGTGGTTGGTTGAATACAATGCAATATAATTGAGAAAAATGGTTCAAGAGCTTACTTGAGATAATCTCCCAAACAAGGTTGTGTTCATAGTTTGGCCACGGTGTGAACTTATTCTTGATGTGTTTCCTGCCTTGAGTGTATTTTGTAGAAGGAATAATAATGTGGATGTTGTTGAGAGCCAGTAAGCAAGTTCACTCACATTCTCATGATTCTACAGTGCAAAAATATATGGCTTAGTGAATCATAGGAAGAAAATCTGGTAAAGGAGACGGTGTTAGTTCAAATGAGTTTTACCTCAACTGATGACTTAATTGTGTGAATAATACGATCGAATATGCTTGTCCTCTCTGCTTCAAATGATCTCCACTGAAGTAGAGACTTGTAAACTATACATGCAGCAACAGGTCGGCCCTTGTCGAATCTCTTCTCTTCCGTTAGACACTTTATGAGCACATCATGATTGTCCTGATAAAGGAAAAATCATTGGCAAAGATGTTTTAGGATTATGTAGAAAATTGTTTTAGTGATTCACATGAAGCCTCTGTATTAATGATGGTGATCCAAAGTACATACTTGTTGCCTGTCATTAAGGGACTTCTGTTTTGCTAAAGGAAGTGGAGGTGGAGCTTGCACCAATGCCGGTGGAGGAGGAGCAGACACAAACTCCTGCAAGTGAAACTTATGAGTTCATTAATGAATAAAGTCAAAATGGGATCCAATGAAGAAATAATCATAGATCATTGAGCTTGTACATACTTGTGTTGTCTTTGGTTCGTCCGTGACTTGATATCCATTCTCCAAATTCTAGACCATAGAGTAAGTTTGGTCAATTATAGGACAATCTCATCTTTTAGAAACTACCAATGTTCAGATTTTTCTCATACCTTAGTGACTTGTGGTAGTGGTATATCTGGAGCAGTGACTGGCTGTGCATCGACTTTAGTTTGATTGTGAAGCAGCTGATTCTCTGTCTCCAACATCGCTAACTTACTCTGTAGGCTGGATAGAAATTGAAGATTGTTTAGATTATCATATTTCATAAACTATATTTGCATGCAGATTTTTTAATAAATTCGAGTAGTGTAGAATAAATTTGCTCCCTCATCGGTGCAAAGTGATCTTTCCAATAGACACCAACCTTTTCACTTCTTCTGATAAGTCCTCATTTTCTTTTGCATCCAAAGCTTGCTGACGTAGAACCTGATTTTCAGACTCCAAATTGGACAAACTTGATTCTAACCTGCAGTATAAATAGAAGAATTGTCTGGTTCAGCCTGTTATGCCTAATAATCACTTATTCACTGAGTGTGCTTCATTGATACCTTTCCATCATTTCTTGAAGTTCGGATATCTTTGACTGGGACTCTTTGATTTCTTTAAGCCATGTTTCATTCTGCTTTTGAACCTCACAGTATTTTCTCTCAAATTCCTCGGCATTCATTTTGAAATCATTCAGTTGATCCTAGACAACATTCAAATGGACCGAATCATACAACATTCAAATGGACCGAATCATACAACTCGCATAAGAAAAGTAGATAGACAAACAGCTTGTTTACTAACAAATGAGATTGAATTACTTTGTTCCATTATTTAATAATTACCTCTAGCTCCTTATTCTTATTTGTCAACAACTCCAACTTGGTGTTGTCTACAATCGGCACCTCTTTGATGACCGGAGGTGTTTCTTCAATCGCAATTCGTGCCTCTTCCTTTACTCTAATGATCGCAGCATTGGCTTCTTCCAGCCTGCTTTGTGTTTCTTGTAAAGTGGATTGAAGCTTGGCAATCTCTTGACCTTTTGCTTCCTCGATGTCAATCTACATAACACAAGTATTGTTTAGTTTCCACTGAATTGGATACCGAGATTGGGAGAATCATCAGTGAAAAGGGTACCCTCATGTGCTTCTCAAAGTCTAATCTCCATGTGAGCTCTTCCACCCTCTTTTCCAACTTATCCTTGGCTTCTTTAAGTGCTCCCGTTTCTCTAGCAGCCTGAACACATTATATTCCATGATTAGTTCATTTAAACACAACCCAAACTGATTATCACAGAGAAAATTTGATTTAACCATCAAAAGTCAGCAATGCAAGCACAAGGTCAGTTTAAGCAACTCACCATCCTAAGCTTACGAAGTTCCTTTCGTCCTATTCGTCCTCTCCAAAGACATTGAAGTGTGAGTGTTGATTTCTTTTGTTTCTTGTAGGCCGATAGAGCTGAATATCTTCGCCATTCTCTCTATAAGAGTGAAAAGAATTAGTTGGTGGATTTCCTTTGATCATTGTGTATTCTTTAGTTCTTGAATACTAGTTGTAAATTGGAATTTCCACGATAACATGAGTTCTCCATTACCTGGATGATAATGGCAGCCTTAGTTTTCCTTCTGTGTCTATAATCATTACGAGCCGCCATTGCGCGCAAGCCTGTTTGGATAACTATCACCGATGCCCGTAATTTTGTGAAAGACTTCCTCGCTGAGTGACCACGCGCATTTTTCTGTATGCGGAGTGAAGCATCTTCCCTCCTCATTTGTTGATACAATTTCCTTGCAAGTTGGGCTGTGGTGCATGAAATTTTTTAAGTATGCATTGTAATCCATAGAATTAGTTTCTCTTTCTAAATTAAGTGAAATCATAGAATCAATGAGGTACCTCTCCATAGTTTTTGAATATGTATAGAGGCTTTTCGTAGAGCAATAAACTCTTTTCGGGTAAGATGTGTTCGGATTTGCCTTTGGATGATTCTCACTGCATTTGCCAGGACTTCGATTCTTCTAGCATCCAGTTCAGCCATCTGCCCTGCTCTAAGAAACACCTTTGTCTTTCCCATCTAATATTAAAAAAAAAAAGTGATCTTGAGTGTGTATAACATTTCATAGAAACTAATTTTTATAACAATCCTGACTTTGAAATCAGATGACATTTTCCATTAGTGGGTAAACTGAAAATTCTTCCTGGACTACCTGATATCCTTTCAGTCCCATTCTATCGCAGATAGTCGCGCAAGCTGATTTCTCATCAGAACTATTATAGTAAGATGTCAAAAAATTATATAAGAATTGCATTAATTTATAATTCAGTCATTATTAGAAGATGAAATTCTTGATTTGATGAAGCTTTATACCCATCTAGAACATCAGGAGCGAGCATTTGAAAACGATCAAGGAACTCATCAAATGTCCTTTTTGTGGGATATCCAGCACAGCTGATTCTAATTGCCTCAAGCACACCCTACCATAGTAACATCACCAGATAATTATTATAATAAGAGCATCACTTGCTATACACATAGCAATAACAACAAACCCATTTAGAAAGTAGTATTTGCAAACTTACTCCACATCTTAATTGATTTAAGACATTGAAATTTTCAAAGATGCCGGGAAGCAAAACACCATTAGGCTTGACACATCTAATATAATGAGGTTCAGTTGTGCTCAGAGTTTCCATTAGAGACTGCAATTGTTGCTGCATTTGGAACCAAGAGAAGATCAAACCAGTTCATAGAACAAAAAATAGTAAGTGAAGTTTTTAAGCTTTAATCCTGCTATACCTTGAAACGAGTACCAATGGATGAGAATTTGGATTGCTTTGATGATTCTTCAGGCAACGGAGGGAAGAGGTTTGCAACGAAAGGGCACTTGGAGGCATTCAATAATGCTTGATGTTCTGCTACAACATAATCTTTGTTTTTATCGAGAAAATGATCAGCCTGGTAAACCACCTGTTGAGCAGTTGAATGTAAATCAAGCAATTTATACTGAGATGAAAAAAATTAAAAAAAAAGATCAAACTCAAAATAATGTGCTTACATCACCAGCATAATGGTTGATTGTGAAGGCAGTTCTAGCGAGCTTCGGCTTGCTGAATCGCTTGTGAGCTTTGTATGTTTGGTACATTTTTTGTGCATGTTTCAATGTTTGGGAACATGAGTAGGAGCCAACGATCACATTAAATGGTTACATGAATGGGTGCGTTTGGTTATATTGCGCTGCGATTGATTACAGGAAGCTGCGTGCAATCGCGCAACCAAACAGTTTTGTAATCGAGTTTTAAACCCCATTGCACAAATAGTGCCCAAAAGCTGCGATCAAAAACTGAGAAAGTGAGCTTCCTGCAGAAAGGTTTGAATGGATTCCTGCAGAATAGGTTTGCATCGCGCAACCAAACGACTGTGTAATAACATTTAATTTTTCAGACAGAACTCTAGTCCTATGTCCATGGGCATAAGTAATTTTCATAGACAACTTAACAATAGATTATAACACTGGCAATGATGAATTTATATATGTAAATATATATATATATATATATATATAAATATACACACACGTGTACATGCTTGAGATATGAATTCTTACCATGCTTCATCAAGTAAGGCAATTATTCCTCCAGGTTTCTGCATGCATTGTATGAATAATCAATAACCCAATTGTCTTTTCTTCTTCAAAACCTTAGTTCACAAATCATATAATCCATTTAACAAAAGCACATACCTTCTCTATGAGGTCCAAAACATCTTGGTTGTCCACAAATTCCACGTAACTCCAATTTATCTCTTCATGCGTGTACTCTTCTTGTTCCATTTTAAATACGTGCTACAAAGTTTATACTTGTAAGTATTGCTTATGTTAAAGATGACATATACAATAAATAAAATCATCCTTACTTGATTGAAATGCTGCTGCAACTTCTCGTTTGTAAGGTTGATGCATAACTGCTCAAAACTGCCATTTCAAGTCAGCAAACTATTAAGTAGGGAAACAGAATTACCTTCCTTTTAAAAAAATTTAATGGTTCACCTGTTGATCTTGAAGCTTTCGAATCCGTATATGTCAAGCACTCCAATTATGCTCTTAGCATCCGGATCCTGCCCGATAGAATTATTTATTTTATCAACGATCCTGCCACAATTCAGAAAAGAATGGATAGTGTTCATGCATTAGCATTTCTATATGCAGTGAAGATGATATCGAGTCCTACCAGTCAAATAGTCTAGAATACACTGTTTTTGCTAATGCATCACGACTTAGTGCCGCTGATTCAGGATCCAGGAATTTTGTGATGTTACCATCTGGCGTAACTATGACTCGCTTGCAAAGCGAGTCTTCAAGGTCCTTCTCATCACACCTATAAACATAAGCATTTGATAAGATGGTCAAAATAAAAAGGAGTTATTACATACAGTCCTGCTTACAGCCTTGCATATACCTCAATCAGTGTCCAACGAGGTATGAACCTCATTAAATGAAGCATGTAATTTTTCACTTTTTTTATAAGTGAGTCTAACAATTCATTAGGGTATGTGCTTCATTTTATGAAAGTATATGCTTCGTAATATGAAGTATACACCATTAAAATAAAAATAAAAAAAAAAATTGTGGCAACTGCATGTGGAGCTGCAAGCAGGACTGTCCCTAACATTATCAAAAGAAAGGTCAACTCATCCATAGCCCATTTTCATACATTAACAGCTCTGCAGCCGTCTTAAGATGGTATATTGCGGTTTCATCTTTCAATTTAGAGGAGTCCACTTCCTTCCCTTTCACAAAATCAATGTTTCCAAGGTGAAGGATTGCAGCCACCACACGGAAAATCGCATCCTACATGAAAGAAAGGAACAAATTGTGGTATTTGTCATTAATGATCAATGTTAGATCCATTTCTGTCGAGGCATCACCTGTTCTTCCAGGTTGATCCCAACAACATCCATGGCATGTCGGGTCTCCAAGTACTCTCTGGCATCATCTACATTCGCCACTTCATAACAATTAGTCTGGTTAAGATAACGAAACTTTCTTGGATCTTTAACTTTGAACCTCTTTACATCCTGAAAAGATAAAAAGTCACTAATTGTTTCCATTAGTGTTGTTTTTCAATTAAATCCCCACAAAATCTGACGTATAAAATTTAATTAGAACACAGTTACCTCTGGTGGTGCCGCGCATAGCATATAAAAACAATGGTAGTTCCTCTCAGGATCAGACACCTGACAAACGCGTGATCTTTCAAGAAGATACGTGCGGACGGCAGCACCAGATATCTTCCCATATTTGTCAAATTGAATCTCAACAAATTTACCAAAACGACTGATGAAGAGAAAGCCAGGCAATCAAAGGATCACTAACCATAAAAACAAAATCCCAAACAACCTAAGATATACAATCCTCACCTTGAATTGTTATTCTTCACTGTCTTGGCATTCCCAAATGCTTCAAGAACCGGATTGGACTGAAAGTGCGATAAACCAAATCAATCAAAACATACATTCCAATATGAAGTTTCACCTATGATGGTACTTTACAATTACTTACCTCCAAAACCTGCTGTTCTACTGTCCTTCCTTCAGTACCCGATCGCCCACCCATGAATGCGAGATATCTCATAAGCATCTTCGTAGTTTCTGTTTTACCTGCTCCACTCTCCCCACTCACCAATATGGATTGGCTTCCTTGCTCATTTATCATAGCCCTATAGTATATACCAAAAATGAAGAGCTCATATAAGTTTTGGTAATGAATGACATCCAATTTGTGTGAATAGAATTATCCATGAAATTTACCTATAGCAAGCATCTGCAACTGCGAAAAGGTGAGGACTTAGCTCACCAAAGGCAGCACCTTTGTATTGCTCCATCATGTGTACATCGTATAGGTGTGGGAGCCTCTGAAACGGATTCACCGCTATTAAAATGTTCCCTGTGTATGTCTAATTCATGTGGAAAATATTTAGTACCGGCTCGAATTCATATGTTTGTTAAATGTGACCATATGTGGATAAGAAAGAAATGTACATATATTTCATTGAGAGCGAATCGAGAGGCAAGGTTTTGGAGAACGCCTGGTTCATGGAGGTAAGCCAACTTGGTCATGTCATCAACCCCCGCCGGAGGCACTTCAGTGTCTTTCGGGTACATGCTCGAAAGATCACTAGTGATCTGAACTCAAAAAAAAATGTAAATAAAGCAAACAGAGTTATGTTATACAAGATTCATCAAAGCTGAATCTAAAACATGGTTTAGAAGGACTACAAGAAGGATAATTAGAATTATGATGGTTGTTCTAAGCTCTTATTTTTATTTGGTTCATTCAGTAATTTCAAAGAAAGGGTGGTATGTATCAAATCATACAAGAAAAAGAAGATTTTGCAAATAAAAACTGTTTGTTGATTTTTAACACAACAAAACTAAAATCCGAAACCAAAATCTAAATTTTAAAAACACCTATTTGGAATCGATTATCTGAAATAGATTTTGGAGGAGCAGAATCAGTTTGACAATTGGTTCCGATATTTGGCACAAAAACCAATGGATCATACGATGACCCACGCAACAAGATTCAAAATTCAGCAAACCATTTCAAGGTACCCTTCAACCTCTGTATGATCATCCAAAGCCAGATTCACAGATTTCAAAAAAAAACACAAGCTTTCATTCCCAACAAAAAATAAAAACCAATCCAGACTTCCCCATATAGATCAAACCACAGTAACAATCAATAAAAATCAAATCCAGGTTCTTGAGAACTCACAGTCTTCCCATTCGTGGTGACAATCTTCGCGTTCCCGCCGTTGATCTCCACCACCTCCCCATCAATCCAAGCGACCTCCGGATCCTCCACCCACACGTGGGACCCGACGACGATGTTCACCGGAGTCCCCTGCATCAAAAAATCCAATCCAATCCAAAATCACACCCAACACAAACACACCCCCCCAAAAAAATCCAACAAAACCAACCATTATTGGGATCTTCAGACGATTTGGATCACAACCCAATATCCAGAATGTGAAGAAGAACAAGAATTCGATGAAAAATTGTGATCGAAAAGAAGAGATTTGGAGAAAAAGAGAGTGTCTTTTAAAAATTGTTGTTTGTGAGTGTTATGAGTTGTAAGAGCAAAAAAAAAAAGAAAAAAAAAGAGCACTTTCAACTATAGCCCACCCCGCCAACTTTTTGGGCTGGGCCACGTCGGATGCTGACGTGGAACTCCCGCCATAACTCAAACGGCTCTTTTCACCAGCCGCTGATTGGGTTTTTTTTTAAAAAAAAATCGATTTAAATTGACATAAATGCCCTTTTCATCTTGTCAAACCCCCCCCCCCCCCCGAAATCTTTTTTATTTTCAAAAATGAGTTTGGATAGTTTTTGACAATTTTTTTTCATAAGAATCATATTTAATTCAAACTCATTTCTGAATAATCTCACCAAGCTGCAGTTGTTGAAGAAAGTAAAAAGAATTTTAGTTGTAAAGAACAACAGTTATCAGTGAGTTAACAAAAATATATTTTTTCCACCAAAATATATATATATAATATATATATAATATATATATAATATATATATATATATATACTTCTTGGAAAGCTATTTTCAAAAACTCATTTAAATGAAAATTTGTTAATTCAATTTGTTTTTTTAGTTTAATTAGGTTTGTACAGTGACATTATCATACTATAATAAATATATTATTATGATTACTAGAAATAAAATTATAAAAAATATAAAATATTTAAAAAACTTTGCATAATTTGTGATTCTTATGTTTTAATATTATTTGATCAATCCATAGCTCATTCCAAAAAAGCTTGAACAGCTTTTGAGAATCAGTGGGTTGTTTCTATAAAAATCATATTTAATCCAAACTCGTTTCAAACATGTTCACTTGTTCTAGTTTCTACAAAAAGTGAAAAAGAAAAATAATTATAAAAGACAACTTATAAGTAAGTTGACAAAAAGTGTACTTCTTAGTTGAAAACTATTTTCAAAAACTCCTTAAATGAAATCATATTATTCAAATTCATTCAATTAGTAATTTAATAATATTTGAATCGTAATATTATCATGACATAATAAATATATTTGAAAGATTAAAAATTAATTTACAAAAAAAATGAAATCTTTGCATAATTTCCCTTTATATGTTTTTATACTATTTAAACTTGTAGATCATTTTGGTTGATTGATTTTTATCAATTTTTTATACTAAGATATTGCCGGAGAATGAATCGAAGCATAATATAATGTAGACTGATTTGAGGGACATTTTCATAATTCATAACAGGTAGGGATCGAAAGAGCCTTACAATTGTAGGGGCATTTTCGTCCACAAAATACTAAAAAGAAGGGCTTTACGAAGCCGAAAACGGAGCCGATCACGAGCCGTCCAATTTAAAACGGAGGGCCCCACTTTCAAGCTGGCGGAGGACTTACTCAAAGGGTGGGTCCCACACCCGCTTTCGATGGACCTTAAATTAAAAAAAAAAAAAATGGACTCTTTGAAAGTCGGCTGTGGATCTCCTTTTTTTTGGGCGGTGGAGGATCTTTCGGTCGATGGATCTGAACCGTCTGATTGGACTACAAGCCCATGTTGGGGTGGGGTCCACTGTAAGAATGTGTGTGTGTATTATATAATTAATTTAAGAAAAAAATCCAAATAACCTCCTTACATTTTCAAAGGTCCATATAACCTGACTTTTCTAAGTGTCCTTTAAACACCACAAAATCCAAATAGCCCCTTAAGTTAAATTTTTTTATGATAGATGATGAATATTATACGAATATTTTATTTGATTAACCTTTGACCGTAACATGTATACCCAAACTCTCTTAATGTATTAAAAATATAAAAAATATTTTATTATTGACGATTTTTTCTTCTGAATAAGGTTCTATAATATATTCAGAGGAATAAAATCATTATTTACAAATGGTTATTTTTGTATTTTTAATAAATTGTAGGGATTTTTAGCATATTGTGTTTTCAATTATGGTTAATCGACGGAACATTTGTATAATATTTTTCATTTGTCAACAGAAATTTAACTGAGAGGGTTATTTAAATTTACATATTAGTTTTCAAGGGGTTATATGGATTTTAAGAAAAGTCAAAAGATTATATGAATTTCAAACAGTTTACATTTTGGGGGGGGGGGGGGGAGTTACTTGGATTTTTCCCTTTATTTAAAGCTTCAACTAAACTAATGTTTTATTGTTTGATTATTAGATTTAGAATGTCTGTCTGGGAATGTTAGGGTTGGCAATTACTTAACCCATGTGACATCAATCATGATAAATAATATACATTATCTATTTTTACCCTAAATCACTAGAATTCGTGGATCCAGATACGCATATTTTACACAGACACTGGTTTAAATGATAAGGTTACATATTAGATAGGAGGGAATAGTATAATTTAAAAAATTAAAAATAAAATAAAGAATTCAATGTTTCTAAGGTCATAATAATATTAATCATGCATGTCAATAATTTTATTAGCACATAAACAAACATGTAATATATGCCGAATTCTGATATTATTCCGAGCAAATATCAATCTTATACCAAATATTTAAAAAATAATAATGTACATCAACTGATTTGTTTATTTTATATTTCAAATAAAAAATCATGATAGTTTTGAAAACAATGGTTAGTAATTTTAAAAAAAATCATAAATAAATTCTTGGATAATCCTTGCATCCAAATAGAGTTCTAACCAACTAATGAGTACCACTCAAATAGTTCAAAAAACAATTAAATAGGCATGCATGATTTTTTTTGTAAATATCCACAAATGATTACATTTTTAGAGGATTTTTTCACATCAATATGACATATTTCTATTGATTAACGGAGTTTTTCTCTGTGATTGTCACACATAGGGTATGAACTCATCCACACAGACTTGGAGATTTTCTCAACATCAAACACACACACACAGATTATGTTCTACCAAACCCCAACAAAAAGGGTTCACCTTTGGATGGAGTCATGGAGACAAACATCCCATCATGTTTGCTCAAAATCATCATTCATCGAAGCTGCTTATATGACACATAAATTGTAAACATGTCTACCATAAAATCAAGTAACACAATTACAAGTTAATTTTTTAAAGTTCAGTTGTTTCTCAAACATATCATATATATGCAAACTCAATCTCCTCTTTTTACTTCATGAAAATTTACATTCCATTTATTATTTTTTATGCAAATAAAAAGATGGAAGAGTAACAATTACAACTGCAGCACTAGGTCTCTAAGAGCCAAAAAAAAATTGCATCATTGCCTAAAAAACCGGACCGAACTAGCCAATTCGACCAATTAAACCATCTAGCGGTCTAACTCTCAAACCTGATAATAAAGAACTGATTTATGTTTGCATCAAAAATTGGTGTCGGTGTTGAAAAAATGTGCATTTTCTTTATCCGGGTCTAAGCAACGGTGTACGGGTCAAAAACTGTTGTTTTATCTCCTAAAATGTTGTTTGGATCCAAAAAACAGAGTTTCGGCCGAAAAGGTAATGTTTGGATCGAATAATGATGTTTAAGTAGAAAAATGATGTTTTGGCTGAAAATATGATGTCTGGTTCGAAAGATGGTGTTTCGCTTGAAAATTGATGTTTGGTTAGAAAGATGGTGTTTCGGTTAAAAAGAAACATGTTTCCATTTTTTGGGGTATACAATTGGAGTGTTTGGGTTGAGAAAATGAAGTTTTCGTTATTGGGGGTCTAAAAATGGTTTTCGGGCAAAAAATGTAGTTTCAGTCGAAAATTGCTGGTTTGGCTCCCAAAATGCAGTTTGGGGGGTTAGAAAATGGTTTTTCGACCAAAAAATGTTGTTTGGGTCGATAAGGTGTTTCGGTCGAATTGGGTCAAAATATGGTTTTGGGACAGAAACTGGTGCTTGTGTCGAAAGGTGGTGTTTGGATAAGTAAAATGACGTTTGGGTCCAGAAAATAGTGTTTCGGTCGAAAAATGTTGTTTCTGTCGAAAAAAAGTGTTTCGGCGGAAAAGAAATGTTATTTGGGTCGGAAACGGTATTCGGTTTGAAAAATAGTATTTTCCGTGTTTTGGTAAAAGAAAAACGGTGTCTACGTCGAAACTGGCGTTTGGGATGAAAAACTGTTGTTTTCTGAATGTGGGTAAAAAAATGGCGTTTGGGTCTAACAGTGGGATTCGGATAACGAAAAAAATATGATGTTTCGTTTGAAAACGGTTATCTAGGTCGAAAATGGTAGTTGCATCAAAAAATAGTGTTTTTATTATTTCATTTTAAAAAATGGTGTTTGCGTCGAAAACTGGTGTTTGGGTCGAAAAATGGTTCTTTTTTCCCTGTTCGGGTA
The DNA here is from genome assembly GCA_030737845.1 of Acorus calamus. Classification (NCBI taxonomy): domain Eukaryota; kingdom Viridiplantae; phylum Streptophyta; class Magnoliopsida; order Acorales; family Acoraceae; genus Acorus; species Acorus calamus. The sequence continues at coordinate 1,498,630 of CM060865.1, read as the reverse complement.
AAAAAAAAATGGTGTTTGGGCCAAAAACTGTTGATTTGTTTCCCAAAATGTTGTTTGATTCCAAAAACTGGTGTATCTGCCGAAAGGGTGAAGTTTGGGTTGAAAAACGGTGTTTCGGTCGAAAAATGTTTTTTGGGTCGAGAAACGGTGTTTCGGCCGAAAAATGTTATTTGGGTGGAAAACATGGTGTTCGGGTCCAAAAAATAAACCGGACAATCAATCAGATGTATTCCAATGGTTTTTTAACTTAAGTGACATTGTATTCACCTTGATATACAATTCTTACAAAATATATGCAAAAGAGAGAGGGAGGGGATGGTAAAACTTGCAGAACTGAGAAGCAAAGCTGACAGTACCCACTACTGTTTCAAAGGGTGGCTCAAAATGAATATCAGAATTAGATCTAATGCGAAGTTTGATGTTCAGTACAGTATTTCATTCAGGATCATGATGTGTAGAGGGCACCTAATAAAAGCGCCAGCATCTACATGTCTCTCTTCCAAAGTCACTGGATCACACACACAACACAAGCTCGGTTTCCCATGTAGTCATCCTCTGATTCCTCTGATTCGCTGCGTAGAACAATGAATTTTATTGGATTGATACAATTGCAAGTTTATGTTGAACAATAAAACTAATGTTTCAGCATATAAAAAACATGTCAAAAAGATATATTTCTCAATTTCTCATCCTCTGCAAAGAAAGAATCAAATCTGTCCAACAACCCAAAGAGCTCAAAAACGTTCTGGGGTAGTTAGTTTTCTGAATTAACATGATAAGGTGTCAATAGATGAAACTTTGAAGGGAATATAGATGAAACTTATTGAAAGTGGTTCTTTTGAACATGTAAAGCAATTAAAACTGGCTTTAACATGATCTAACAAACAGCATAAACTAGAACAACTTCAACTGCTAGCATCACTCATCAGTCATTTGGTTGTATTCTCTTTCACAGTACCATAGACAACTTTACAGCTATGAATAAATTGTAGCTTGGTGGAAATAACTAAATGATATAGAGGCAAAAAAGAGTGGAAACACAATGATAGATGGGGAAGGGTCATCTAAATCTTCTTTCATATAGGCCCTACTGTGTGTAATTTGTTTCAAAGCCATGAATAAGATTGTTTCAGCTAAAAGGAAAACTTATGTCTTGTTTCAGCTATGAGGAAAACTTCTGCCCATTCCTGCAAAAATTGTGATATCCTGGTGCCATATCACAAATAGAAAAATTATGGATCTCTCACAAAGGAAAATGTGAATATTTTAGTGGATGGTATCACTTCTCGGCTTAAGGCACCTGTTTCCTTGTGATTCTAGTTTACAGCGTGTAAAAGATGAAGGCCCTATCAAGAGGCAAGGGAGTAGAATAATACTCAATTCACTTCAACCATATAAGTCTATCAACCAAAATCCATTGCTTCAAGTGACCATTGGATTTCAATTAGACCATATTGAAGACTTATACGGTGGATTTCAATTAGACCAGACTGAAGACCATATGGTGGCTTCGAGTGACTTAATGATCTTTTTAGGGTGGAAGTAGACATAGTGGAGCATCTTTTTTATAAAGTTTCCCATGGCTAAGAAAATTTGGGCTCATTTTGGGGAGGCTTGGGGCTTTCATGGAGAGTTTGAACATTACATCAAACATGGGGGGGCATATAAGAATCTCCGCACATGTGAAGATAGGATTTCAAAGGCTAAGGTGTCTCAAATTCCTGCCCAAGCCATACAATGGTCAATATGGCTTACCCATAATGCCATCATATTCAAAGAAGAGTTGTCATGCTTTGAGAATATTTGGGAAATGGTTGTTCAACTAATCAAATGATGTAGTCTCCCAGGTTCATCAAAAGCTTTGGCCCTCTTTTTCTTTCTTTTTGTTCTCTTTTTTTTATTCGTCTTCTATTTGATAGAAGAAAACAATCAAATTGGAGCCTCAATAAGACTAAAACATAATCCCAAGACATTGACAAAGATATCAATCAAACAAGAAATCAAAAAACATGTATTTCATACAGAACAATGTAATCAAACTTTACAGCAAACCAAATCCAATCGAAACAGGGGAGATCGAACATACGTGGATTCGAATTCTCTGACCTCAACGAGCTCCTTCCCCAAGAAATCCATCCACTTCACACCCCCCTTCCCGACACCACCCGCCGCCCTACGCGGAGGCCTCTTAAGGCTACTCTTCAAAACAATCACAGCTTTCTCACTCAACCCATCTTTTTCAGTCTCAATCTCAACCTTCCCATCCGGAGAACCACCTGAATCGACGGGGACCGGTGTCGGCACCGAAGGGACATGTTGGGTATTCTCCAATTTCACAGAACAAGGAGAGAATAAGCTAGTCAAAGAAGGACAGTTGAATTTCCAAAACAACACCCTCATCAAAAACTGCTTTTGGGGGGGTGTTTGAATTTATCACAAACAGTTTAAACCCATTGAATCACGAATGAAAAGAAGTTTAAAAAAAGCAATCTTTTTTAGATTTGATGGAGACTGTAACCTAGAAAACCATGAAACGACCTTCATAGGGAGTGAATGCAAACTTTGGAGACATTAAAATCATCCTTTGAACAGAAAAGACAAAAAAATCTTTTCTTTTTTTTTTTTGGAGAGGCAAAAACGAATCACAACATCTTTTGGTGTACGCAACAGGGGAAACCAAGTTGTCAAGGACTCAAAAAAACAATGAAAAAAAAAAATTGGAACCCAAAAAGAGGGATGAAAAGAGAGAAAGATCACAGCTTTGGAGACCCAATCGAAAAGGATGTGTGGGTTTTAAAGGGTTTTTTGAGATGGAAATCAAAATTAGTGGGATTTTCAATTTTATTTGTTTTTTTGAGGAGGAGATAGTGGTCTCTCTCAAAAGGCCCACCCTTTTTGTCTGGATGGTCCTGTTCACAGAGGATCATATCATCCCAAGGAAGGTCAGGACACATTTGATTCCTTAAAATAAAGGAAAAAAATGTTACAAATTTTTCTTTAAATAAGTAAACTTATAGTTGAGTTCAAAAGATAACTTTTGAAAACTACATTTTTGTTAAAAATTTTAAAAGTTATTTTTATAATTAAAATTGATTTTTACATTTTTCAAAAGTTTAGACTACCCTGATTTTTTTTATTAAGGACATGTTTGAAAATAAATTTTAATAATTTTTAGGTTCGCAAGAAATTGATTTTCCTAAACTTATTTCCATACAAAAAGACGAGATCAAAAATTGCAGAGAGATTTCTGTAAAAAAAAAATGTTCAAAACTTGAGTTTTCTAGGAAATGTGAAGAAATAACTGTTTATAAAATCATTTTAAAACCTAGTTTTTATTTAAAATCAGTTTTATAATTGTACAACCAAACACAGTCTAATGATCCGTTTGGCAAAGAGTCGGGGACGCTGCGTTAGCGGAGTGCAAGAAGCGGTTTTTTTATGCGTCGAGGAGGCGAGTAAAAATGTGTAAAATGATGGGGGATGAGATCAAATGCGAAAATGCAAAAATCCATTTGGTTGGGTAACTGCGTCCAAGGGATGGGAATTGACAGCAACGCGTGTTGGAGGTCATGCCAAACAGACTCTAAGTATTATTATCACACTAAAATTAGGCACTATTTTCACATCAAAAAAATTAAGCAATATTTAAAAATGCATTTAAAAATATGGTTTGATTCAAAAAATCACTTTTTCTTATTTTTGAAACTTTATTTTAAAACATTTATTTTCTTTTTTTAAAAAAAAAGGCTTTGAAGTAACATTTATAACTAAAAATGTGAGTTATATTTTTCAAATTGAAGTGTTTAGAAAAATGATTGTAATCTTTGGTTTAATACAAAAATAGAATCACTCAATTTGGGTTTTCAAATGCCCCTAATCAGTTTTCAAAGAGTGACTTTTTTTTAGTTGTACAAAATAGCTTTTCAAAATGAAAGCGAGAAAAACATTTTTTTATTGTAAAAACCATTTTTTTGCCATATGTTAAAATTAATATTGTGAAATTCAAATTCAAACAACACCTAAGGATCTGTTTAGATCCCGGTTCCAGCCAGTTTTGCGTTTCAAAATCTTAGAAATGATCAGACACGGATCCAAAACAAATAAACCACAATTATTTTTATGTATAAAAAAACAAGATTAATAACTCATTAACTATTTTTAGATGATAAATGAGTCGTTGATTCAATCGCAGAATCAAATATTAATGAAATTTAACAAAAACTTTTACATTGCTTAATTGTGCATTCCTTCCATCAATTTATGTTGTCCACTTATATATATTGCTTAATTCAGTAGAGGTTGGTTTATATTTATGTCACCAACTATGTATTCTGTCTGATCAATGCATAATGGCCATCATCTTTTTATCCATTCCTTTGTTTAAGTTAATTAAATTTCATATGTATGGACAATGATTTCTTATTAAACCGTTGAAATCTAATTTTGTGCTACATATAATCTCCTTTTAGTGAATTTTTTTTGTTTAAATGTAAATTCAATACAATTTATGAGACACATGGATGGCTTTTCTTGCATGTATACCATAAAAAATATGTTATTTATTTTTATACGACCACAAAGAATACATTTATTATTATACCATTAGAATTTCTCTTGATATAAAAATATGTCATTCTTTTATCTTTTTTAATCAATGTGAACCTTTACTATAGTTAGTCTTTTAACCAAGAAGTAAAAATGACAAAAATAATATTAACATATAATATTTATCATAATGTAAATAATTAAACATAATAACCTAATTAATTTCTTATTCTTTCCGAATATACTATGAGCCATTCAATCTTATCTCTTCTTTCTTTTTCTTCCAATCAAAATCTAGGGTTTTTTTTTTAATTTATCATTTTGTCATTTTTCTCAAAATAATTTTATTTCATTTTTACTAATCTAACTATTATTCATTACTATGTCTTTGCTAATAAATAATTTTTATGTTTAATTTCTATGTTTTTTGGATTTTAGAGTAAATTTATCATTTTTATATTAAAATTATTATTTTTTATTTTTTAAAATATTGTATTTGGTAAAGTAAAATATGCAAAATAAAAAATAAGGGTAATTTGGTTATTTTTTCAAAACTTTAACGGTTTTATTGAAAATTTGGATATAAGTTAATTAAGATGGTAATGCATAACATTTATAAATTCCAATAGTATAAAAATTATTATTCCCCACACACGATGTACGTGTAAATAAAAAATTATGCCCACAACCAATACCTTTATTTTTTTCCAATCCATTTATATCCGATATAATATATCATGTTATATATACATAAATGTTATAATAATTTTTTTAGTAATGATTAAATAAATGATTTATAGAATTTATAATGAAATTACAAATAAAATAGATATGTTACAATTGAAATATTCTTATACATACACAAATATAAATAGATAGATTTTTTTTATCTTTATCCAAACATAAAACTAATAAAAATAATTTTCCATTCTTAACCTTAATCTAAAATCAAAGATAGTTAATAACTAAGGGTAAATTCAGAAAATAAAAATGTTACATAGGAAAAAAACTTACACACTTTCGCTTAGTATAATAGAATAGATAAATAGGTTATTTGAAGTGGTATAAAAATAAATATGATGGTTTTGGATGATATACATGCAAAAAACCCTACATGGATTGGCAAGCTATCAATGGTGATCAATAAATAAATGATCTTGAATTTATCAATATAGAGAGGAGAAAAAAACAAGAAAGAAAGGCATGATAGCAAGTTCTATACCTAAACATTTACTCATACAAGGGAAATTACACTAAAGGGAAATAATTTTTTTATATTTTTTGTTATCTTATGCTTTTATAACCAAAGTTACACTAATGGCAACGGATTTATTTATTTGGGTGTTTTCACGCATTATTTATGTGTAGTCGAGCTTTTTTTTATTTATTTTGTTTTGTATGTTTGTTTTTACCTTTGGTAAGATAAATGGGTTAGAACATCTTCAATCTTATATTAAAACATTTACTTATATTTAAATTTCAGTAAAAGTCATATAAAAATCTCTTTAACCATTTACTCATCCTAAATCAAAATTTTACTCAAAGAGACTCGAATCTTTACCTAAATCTTTAACTATTCTCTTTTTCCCCTTCATCTTAAAAAAAAAAAAAAAAAAACTACTTGGTGTTAACTAGAGTTAGGGTTGCAAGTAGTTCCTGCAATTATTGGACTTTCAGAAGTGGCCCATGAAAGGCCCATCTACTATTTCTCAACCCCGGCCCACTGGATTGACCAGTTTCAAAGTCGGTAACCGTGTGACATCGGAAATAAAAATAATTAAATCAACCTTTAAAAAATAATAATAATAATAATAATAATAATTTGTCTCCGATTCTTTCCAAATCAATCCCTTCAAAACCTGAAAAAAGGGTCCGATCGATCCATCTCTTCCGATGGAGGACCAGGAGATGGAGCGGTTCGCGATGGACAACGACTTCGAAGGCGGCCAGTTCATCGACGGCGAGTACTACTACCGCAACCGCAAGGAGAAGCGTCGGCAGACCAAGGACGACTCCCTCTACGGCGTCTTCGTCGGATCCTCATCCGACGACGAAGACCGTCGCTCCGGCAAGCGCGGCCGCCGCGGAAGGCGCGATCTTGACGACGATATCCCCAAGTCCGCCCCCACCTTCGTCTCCGGCGGCACCGTCGGCCAGTTGGACCCTCCCCCGCCCGATCAGCCCGTCCGGAATGCCGACCGCGATGCCCCAGCGCAGTCGAACCGCGGGTTCTCCGGGCTAGGGTTCGTGAACCTGCCGGACTCTACCGGCGAGGGGGCGGGGGCGGGGGCGGAGGAGGTGGAGGAGGAATTCCTGCCGACGGCGTTCGGGAGGAAGCTCATGGAGGGGGCTGCGGCCAGGAGGGAGCGCGAGAAGGAGCAGAAATCGAGGGAATCCGAGCGGAAGCCTGTCTCGAAGAGGCGGAGCGCGGGTTCCGAGGCGATTGGGGGGTTCGAGAAGCACACGAAGGGGATCGGTATGAAGATCCTGGAGAAGATGGGGTATAAAGGCGGTGGCTTGGGGAAGAACCAGCAGGGGATCGTCGCGCCCGTCGAGGCAAATCTTAGGCCGAAGAACATGGGGATGGGTTTCAAGGACTACAAGGAGAACAAGAGCCCGGCCTTTGAAAACAAGGAGGAGACAAAGTAGAAGCCTTTGTTATCCGCCCCTTCAGCGAAACCCAAGGAGAAGCTTTGGTCGAAGAAGAATCACCGGGCGAGGAAGAGCGAGTATATGACGGCAGAGGAGGTGCTTAAGAGGGTGGAGGAAGAGGTGGCGGAGAAGACGACCCCCCAAATGATTCTTGACATGCGAGGTCCGCAGGTGAGGGTGCTCACAAATCTCGAGAACTTGAACGCGGAGGATGAGGCGAGGGACGAGGGGGTCGCCATGCCTGAGCTCCAGCACAATGTGAAGCTCATCGTGGACATGGCGGAAGTTACGATTCAAAGCCTTAACCGTGATTTGACGCGTGAGAGGGAGACCCTTGTGATCTTGTATGGGGAGAAGGAGAGGCTGCAAAAGGAGGCTGATAGGCAGAAGGAGCAGTTCGATGCGATGGAGGTTATATCGCGCGTGTTGGACAAGATAAAGGAACAGAATTCGAGCGGGATCCTGACCCTCGATTCTTTGGTGAGGGCGTTCCGGTTTTTGAAGGAGAGATACAGCGAGGATTATAAGCTCTGCAATCTTTCATGCATTGCCTGCTCGTATGCCTACCCACTTTTGATACGGGTTTTTCAAGGATGGGATCCGCTGCAGAACCCGTCGCATGGGGTGGAGCTTATGCTGTCATGGAGGGACTTCTTGCAAGGTGAGGTGGCTTATGATTACTCGGATGCTGTTAGTCCGTACGCCCAGTTGGTCAGCGAGGTTATACTTCCTGCGGTTAGAATATCAGGGACGAATTCATGGCAGGCGAGGGACCCGGAACCGATGCTCAAATTTATTGAATCGTGGGAGAAGTTGCTCCCTCCACCAGTCCTACAATCCATATTGGACCATATTGTGATGCCTAAGCTCTCAAAGGCTGTTGATTCATGGGATCCACGGAGGGAGACCATCCCAATTCATGTTTGGATCCACCCGTGGCTCCCCTTACTGGGTCAGAAGTTAGATGCTCTTCATAAGACCATATGCTATAAATTGGGGAATGTCCTTCATGCGTGGCATGCTAGTGATGATTCAGCTTTGGCCATATTATCTCCTTGGAAGGATGTCTTTGACTCGGCCATCTGGAATCCGCTAATTTTGAAATACATAGTTCCCAAGCTGGTTAATGTTCTTCAGGAGTTTCAGATCAACCCGGCGGCTCAGAAGCTCGACCCTTTTGTTTGGGTCACCAGATGGGCATCAGTGGTGCCGATCCAACACATGGTGGCAATGTTAGAGGTCTATTTCTTTACTAAATGGCAGCAAGTCTTGTATCATTGGCTCTGCTCGAACCCAAATTTTGAGGAGGTTACAACATGGTACTTGGGGTGGAAGGGGCTCTTCCCTGCAGAGTTATTAGCGAATGAAAGGATCCGAGAACAGTTGATGGCAGGGCTGGCAATGATGGACCAGGCTGCGGGGGGTTTGGATGTGGTCCAACCAGGTGTGAGGGAGAATGTGAGCTACTTGAGGGCGACGGAGCAGAGGCAGTTTGATGCTCAACAGCAGCAAGCGGCTGCTGGGGTGACTTATGGTGTTGGATTTGGAAGCGTACATCGGGATCCTGAGACGACAGACATGAGTTTGAAGGAAGCAATTGAGGCCTATGCAGTTGATCATGGTTTGACATTTGTACCCAAGGTTGGGAAGATGCACAACGGTCTGCAGATATATGGCTTTGGGAGCGTGAGTATCTGTGTAGATTCATTGAACCATGTGGTGTTTGCTCTGTCGAAGGATGGGTGGTCTGCGGTGAGTCTCGAACGGTTGTTGGAAATGCACCATGGGCGTCGCTGAAGCATTGGGCGAGCGGCTCAGATGTTTCACTGAGTGCTCTAATAGGTGATTTATTAAATAGAAATGTTTGAATTTGTGCATTTTTATTGTCATCATTAAGCTTCAAACTTGAAGAGAACTTTTGGCAATGCCACTATGTTGGTGTTCCCAGAAGATAATGATATAATATGTAGATAAATTGACTGTGCTGTACCTAACTTTGTCAGTTATAGTAGATAGCATTTTTATTTGCTTTGTCATATTGATTCTGGTTTTTGCTTTTTGATAATTGAAGAAATTCAAATACATTTTACCTAAAGCCTTACATCTTTTATGGAAATTTAAAGGGTGATGATTGATGGAAACAAAATTGTTTTTTTTTTTTATGGCGACAGTTGAACATACATGTCATGTGAATGACGACAGCGTATTTAAGGGCATTTCCTTGATATGAAGTAATTTTTTCTTAAGGTCCTAGGTAAAGAGGGATCCGAATTTGAAAATCCGACTTTGGGACTCCGATGCCTGAGACAGATGTCTCCTTCAAGAGGCGCTTCACCAACACAACATCATCGACGAGTTTGTCAAAGGAGGAACGGAAGCCTTCGGAGGATGAGGCTACGTCTTCTTGGAGCCCCTTGAATTTTAACTCCCAAGTATCAACTAGCTCCACCATCCTTGCCTCCATTGCAGCGATCTGTTCGGCCAAAGCAGCATGCTTTGCCTCCGGGTCATTTCACTCCTCCAAGCACCCAGCTCGCTCCGCCATAGTACCTCCAACCATCAAGACTGGCTCTGATACAAATTCGATATATATCTTGCAGGTCCTGGATTCCATTTAGAAATGCAAAGTTATTGTGACCACATTTTTGTTAGGAACCGATTGATTTATATATATAATTTTTTTTTTGTTTATTATTTGAAGCAAAACAACCAGTTGATTTATTGACATCTTATTATTTCTGATTCTTACAGTGACACTTAGGACAGACATATGATTAGTAGTTTTTATTTAAATTATTTTCTGGTTAATATTTGAATTAGTTAAGTGGTATGACATAGAGAAATTCATGTCGCTTGCCTTTACGAAGTTCAAAATTACTTTTATATATCAAAAATCTTTTCTGCACTTATGGTTCACTGTCAGTATGTTTCGCTGCGATGTTGAATGAATTCAATATGTGGTTCTTAATGATTACATACAGTGTAAATTTATTTTAGTTGCCTTTTATTTTACATGTTGAGCACTGCCATTTGAATCTCAGTATTATTAATATATAGACCTGTGTTGTTACTGATAACACTATGTCCAGAATACCTTTTACTTTCATTCTAGTTTTCCTTAGAAGGGAACCTGTGGATAAATTGATTTCGGTAGCATTGATATGGTTCTGGTAAGGGCATATAAGGATTTTGCTCCATCCTGTCATAGGGATTTTGGACCTTGATGTTTGTTTACATGATTTATTATAATCTGGAAAGCACGGACACACGCATGTTGGGAACGTGTGTAGCAAATGTTTTCTCATAGAACAGGGATTGACCAGCTTGGACACTGTGCTTGACTATCAAAACCTTGCCGATTAACTATCAAATCCTAAAAAAAAACTCTCAAGCGGCGCCTCTCCCAAAGCCTCTGCATCACTTCCCCCTAAAAACCTCTTTATCTCTAAAAAAAAAAAAAAATTGAATCCTATTTGATTGAAGGAATAAGAATACTGTAGACAGATAAAAATAATAAACAAAAAAAAGTGAGCCAATTCAGCCCTGCCCAGGCTCAGTTTGGCCCATCATGGGCCTTGTCCTGGACAAGGCCCAGGATGGGCCCTGCCTGGGCAAGGCCCAAGACAGCCTTGCCAAGGCAGGGGCCCAGAATGGCCCTGCCTGGACAGGGCCGAAGCCCAGTCCGGCCCTGCCTAGACAACCAGGGCCCAGCAGGGCCAACAACAAAAAAAAAAAAAAAAAAAAAAAAAGAAAAAAAAAAAGAAGAAGTCAAAGTCACTTAGATAAAATCTAAATAAATAAATTAATTAATTAATTAAAAAAAAAAAAGTCAAAAAATCCTAACTACCCACTCCTAAAACTACCCACTACCCTTATAACCACCCCTCCTTTCCTCTATAAATAGGAGGGAGGGGGGAGAGAGAAAGGGCAAGGTGGAAGAGCAACAAAAAAAAAGAGCCAAGCCAAAGGAGAGAAGAAGGAAGGAAGAAGAAGAAAGGTGGGGGAAAAATCCTAGGGAGAGAAATAGAAATTCTCTAACTCTCTCTCGATTCCACCTTCTTCTTGAAGAATCCACCAAAAGAAGGAGAAGCCAAAGAAGAAGAAAGGTGGGGAAAATCCAAGGGAGAGAAATAGAAATTCTCTAACTCTCCCTCGATTCCACATTCTTCTTGAAGAATCCATCAAAAGAAGAAGAAGCCAAAGAAAGCCAAAGGAGAAGAAGAAGTGTGGGGAAAATCCAAGGGAGAGAAATAGAAATTCTCTAACTCTCCCTCGATTCCACATTCTTCTTGAAAAATCCACCAAAAGAAGGAGAAGCCAAGAAAAACCAAAGAAGAAGAAGAAGAAGAAGAAGAAGAAGAAAAAGTGTGGGGAAAATCCAAGGGAGAGAAATAGAAAATTTCTAACTCTCCCTCGATTCCACCTTCTTCTTGAAGAATATCTTCACTCTGTTCACGAAGGAGAAAGTCCAGAGAAGGGAAGATCAAAGAAAAGCGACTTCAAATCAAATTTCAAGTCAAAGAATTCAAGAAGGGTGAAGAACAAAGCATCGCTAGTCCTAAACAACAAGGCCCAAAATCAAAAGGCCCAAAGGAACACGCACCGCTCTCTTCTTCCTTTTAAATTTTCACAAACTTGTAAAATCCCTGAAGTTGTAATTCTCGAGAAACTCTTCAAAGGAGATCGAGGACCAGAGGACAAAAGATCGAGTTGTACCCGCAATCTTTCCTATGTATTGATTTGCTCTATGAGCATATCCTATATTTTTAAAATTTGTAAGGGACAATTTTGTTCGCTACAAATACTAATGGAGAAGAAGGAAGAAGGATACTAATGGAGCAGGCCCTGGGTTTGTGTCTTGCCTCAAATTCTAGGGACATCATCTCCTCTCATCCCTCCATTTCCATCAAGCTTGGACTTCCTTCTTCTAAGGCGTTCGAAGTACAACCATGGCTGAAGCCAACACCAATATTGTGCCTACAGGTGAAACACCTCTTGTTGACCCTGCTTCTCATCAACAAGGAGGCTTGGAGAATCTCTTCTTGGAGGCGCACGATGCAGTATCGGTCACTACTCCTGGCATGCGCATCTACACTAGGCGAGCTAGAGCTACGACGGCAACCCTCGCTCCAGAAATGGAAGACGAAGGTACAACGAAGAATGTCAAAGATGCAACGGCACAGGAGGTGCATCACGATTCAAATGATCTTGGTGCTCATGTTCGAGTGACACGTACCGAAGATGAAGTGGAGACTGTAATTCGTCGTAATTACATCTCCGATGACGACGCCAATGTCGGATCCGATGGGCCCATGATGGGGGCAAGGCGCACTCACAATGATCCCTCGATGTCCAAACTCGAGGAGCAAGTTGAACAACTCAATCAATCCATCGTGCGAATGGCTCATATGATGATCGAGAAAGACCGTCAAATCAGCATTCTTCTTCAAAAATTGGGCTCAAAGGATGATACCGGTGTCTCAAATCAGGTGCCCCTGTCACCAAATGTTCTCTACACCAGCCTTGCCCGTTGAGCAAACAATGGTCGTTCCTTCAACGACAGTTTTCGCGCCATCTCAAGCTTCGATTGCTCCGGCTATGACTGTACAACAATTACAGTCGTTGGTTGCAGACATGGTCCGCACACAAAATGGCGGATATGTCCAATCTTCAGTGGGATATTCAAAGCCGTACACTCAACGCATCCAACAGCTACGCTTCCCAACGGGATATCAACCGCCGAAATTTCAACATTTTGATGGGAAGGGCAATCCAAAACAGCACATTGCCCATTTCATCGAAACCTGCAACAATGCCGGCACTTATGGCGACTTGATGGTAAAACAATTCGTGCGTTCTCTAAAAGGGAATGCATTCGATTGGTACGTCGATCTCTTGCCCGCATCAATCGACAGTTGGGAGGCTTTAGAACGAGAATTCCTCACTCGCTTCTATAGCACTCGCCGTACTGTCAGCATGACGGAGTTGGCCGCCGTGAAGCAGCGCAAAGATGAGTCGGTGATCGACTATATCGACCGGTGGAGGAATCTTGCCCTTAACTCGCGAGATCGATTGTCAGAAACTTCGGCAATCGAAATGTGCATCCAAGGCATGCATTGGGGTCTTCTTTACATCCTCAAGGGAATCAAACCTCATACCTTTGAAGAATTGGCTACTCGAGCACACGATATGGAGCTCAGCTTGGCCACTCATGGAGACTTCAAGCCGAAGGAATTTGCGAAAGAAGACAAAGACAGATCATCTGAGCCTAAAAAGAAGCAGGTGAATGTCGTCAATATCGCCTCTTCCTCAAAACCATGGGGGACGAGTGGTGCGTCAGGCAAAAGCAAGCCCGATCCACGCTCCTCTCAGAAGAAAGCGCCATGTATGACCATTGAAGAACTTAAAGCCAAAGTGTACCCTTTCCCAGACTCCGAAGTCTCCGCTATGTTCGACCAGTTGCTCAAGGAGAAGATGATTGAACTCCCCGAGTCAAAGAGGCCTGAACAAGCAGATCGCGTCAATGATCTGCTACATTGCAAATATCATAGGGTGGTTAGCCACCCCATTGAGCAGTGCTTTGTGTTCAAAGAGAAGGTGATGGATCTTGCACGTCAAGGAAAAATTGAGCTTGACTTGGGGGATGTTGCATCAGCAAATACAACGTCAATCTCTTTCGGCTCCTTCACACCTGTTCAAATCCCGAAAGAGCTCGACCCGCCAAAGTCACTGCCAACTTGTAATTGCACACATTCTCGTATGCGATATGATCCACATCTCGAACGCATTTCTCGGGATGAATATCAAGTTTCAGCATTCGGAAGGAATACTCATCGTCTCAAGATTGATGAGAGAACTCTTAAAGAAGAAGAATATTTCAGAAGGCTTTGCCCCAAATGCTCCATCACTCCATGTTCGAACTGTTTCAGGGGAGAGTTTCCTCCCGATACAGATGTCACTCCTATGCCAGAACCAGAAGTACATCCTGCCCTGATGGATGGGGAGATGAAGAATCGGGATCACAAAATTCAAGGAGGAGGACCTCATCGATGAAGAAGGATGGACTATGAAGATACACAATAAAAGTGTATTTTTTAGATTCCGAAGAAAGGGGGATGACTACAAGACAAATGTCCAAAGCAACCCAAACGGACCCTGCAGATCTTATCGAAAAGAATCTCCCGGGTCCACCTACTCTGGTGGATTCCATTGAAGACGGCGTCCTTGAAACACTCTCTTCTTCCAGTTCTTCTTCAACCTCTCCCACAGCGACTTGTTATATGGTGGAGGTTCATGATTCAGAAACAAATGGCATTGAAACTCTAACGCTCTCTACTACTCTAGCTTGGCGGAATCTTTCAAAGTCGGCCATTCCGATGATGAAAACACTCTCATCAGCCCACAAGCAATTGAGGACCATTCTGCTTCTTACCAGGAGGCTATTCTTCATCTACCACTCATCGAAGCATTACACCTCTCGGAAGGAGCACGCCTCACCATGGCAGCAGTCTTAACCAACCCTGATGATTTTAAGGGAGAATCTAAAGCCGATCAAAAAAAGGGGGCATCACCGTCTTGCAACTTCACCATATCTTTCTCTGATGAAGACCTGCAACTTGGAGCTCGCCTTCACAATAGGCCTCTCTATGTGTCGGGATACATAGAGAGAAGCAAATAACTCGCATATTGCTAGATTGTGGGTCTGCTGTCAACATCATGCCTGTCCAAACCATGGACAATTGGGCATCACAACCAATGAGCTTTCTCAAAGCCAATTTGTTATTCAAGGATTCAATCAAGCTGGACAATCTACTATTGGCATTATACGTCTGAAGCTCTCAATTGGCGAACTTGATACAATGATTCTCTTCCATGTTATCGATTGTAGAACTTCATATCGTCTTCTACTAGGGAGGCCATGGCTACATGAAAATGGGGTAGTGGTCTCTACTTGGCACCAATGCTTCAAATATTATAAAGACGGTGTGGAAAAATGTGTCACCGCTGACAGCAAACCATTCACCAAAACAGAAATACATCTTGCTGATGCCAAATTCTACCAAGCAACAGGTGTAGTCGCCGCATTACCAATGAAAACTCCACGTGACATCAATAAAGACGTTGAAGGGCAAACTACATCTACCTCAAGCAGAAGAATGCGAATCAGGAATGTGCAGGGAACCCATCCACATCCTCCAGCCAATGCTCAAGTTGGCCATGTACTACGCCTCATTTCCAAAGCACATCATACATCAGAAACTGTGAAATTACAATCATTCTTCACCGAAGCTGATATTGTCGCACTTCAGCAAAAAATGGTTTTGCCCTTGCATGCCTTGTCACCTACATCGTTGACAACCCCTCCATTGTCAGGCTTCGTACCAGAAGGTCACTGGAGTGAGAAGTCGTCAAAATTGCTACAAAAAGCGGGCTTCCACATGAGCGATATGGCGTCTCTAGGGACACTTCCAAAAAAAATAATCCCATTCGGGATGACCAAGACTCAAGCTCATCTCATTCATGCTGGAGAAAAGATACCAATAGCTAGACGTGGTTTGGGCTTTGTGCAAACTCCAGTGATCGTCAAGTCAGCTACCAGGGGAGAACTCTCCTCTAATCATATCCAAGTGGAGATGATGAACAATTCTTCCACGTCTGAGCCACAGTCATCTCAAGCCGATCCAACATCGGCATCCATCAACAATACTCAGTCGGAATCCAGGCGTGCAAGAAGACAAGGCAGACAAGCACAACGTCGAGTTAGTCTCATGGGGCACGATGAAGCTACTCAAGAATCTCATTCTGTACAGCAAAACTCTAAGCAAAGGGTTACTTTAGTATCCCAAAGGCCCCAAAAGTCAAAGATGAAATCCAAGGTTGTGCATGCTCCACCAACTCGACAGTCAGTATTTAGTCGTTTGGGACCGATCCCTCCCATTTCGAAGACCGCTATGCAGTCCACTCGCTCTACCCGGCAACATCGCCGACTTGGGGGCAATCACAAGGAGGCTTGACAACTTGCGATGTCCTCGAATTGCCCTGTGTATCCGTTTTCCTCAAAGCTTACCACTATTCAAGTGTCTGCATCGAATGATCCTTCATGTGTCAAGCCAAGGACAGTAGTTATCACCACTCGTCCACCTTCTGATACTTCCACTGGTGATTCCTCTACATCCATTGTCGTCTCCGTCAACCATAATTCCATTACTGACGAGCCAAACATTGAGAATGCTTCTCATACGGACGATGAATTGGTGGATGCACATCCTGACCTTGATGAAAGAGAACAATCCACAGTTGATGATTTAAAAGAAGACAATTTGGGCACTGAAGAAGATCCACGCCCAACCTTTCTTAGTGCACTTCTAGCTCCAGAAGAAGAAGCTGCATATGTAAAACTGCTTCAAGAGTACAAAGACGTCTTCGCATGGTCCTACAAGGAGATGCCAGGATTGGATCCAAAAATTGTTGTACACCAACTTGCGGTTCGACATGCTGCCAGCCCTATTAAACAAGGGCAAAGACGCTACCGACCCGAGTTGATCCCACAAATTGAAAACGAAGTCAACAAGCTAATTGAAGCCGGTTTCATCCGAGAGGTCAAATATCCTACTTGGATCTCGAGCATCGTCCCAGTAGAAAAGAAGAATGGTCAAATCAGAGTATGCGTGGATTTCAGAGATCTGAACAATGCATGCCCTAAAGACGATTTTCCATTGCCAATTACTGAGCTTATGGTGGATGCAACAACTGGTCATGAAGCACTGTCATTCATGGATGGATCTTCTGGTTATAATCAGATTCGAATGGCACCCAAAGATGAAGAATTCACGGCTTTTCGCACTCCAAAAGGCATATTGCTATAAAGTGATGCCATTTGGTTTGAAGAATGCAGGTGCCACTTATCAACGCGCCATGCAGAAGATTTTTGATGATATTCTCCACCAAAAGGTTGAATGCTACGTTGACGATCTCGTCGTGAAGTCTAAACAAAGACCTCTCACCTCGATGATCTTCGACATGTTTTCAATCGTTTACGAAGATATCAACTTCGGATGAACCCACTCAAATGCGCATTTGGAGTTACTTCAGGGAAATTCCTTGGCTTCATTGTCAGGCACCGTGGCATTGAGATAGATCAATCCAAAATTGATGCCATCCTCAACATGCCTGAACCCAAATCGTTGCATGACCTCAGAAGTTTACAAGGTCGCTTGGCGTATATCAGAAGGTTTATTTCGAACTTGGCTGGAAGGTGTCACCCCTTTAGCCGACTCATGAAGAAGGACACCATCTTCAAGTGGGATACTACTTGCCAAAATGCCCTCAATAGTATCAAGCAATATTTATTAAATCCACCGGTTCTATCTGCTCCAGTCCCTGGTGTTCCCCTTATTCTTTATATCAGTGCTCAAGAACACTCTATCGGGGCACTCCTTGCTCAAGAAAATCACATTGGCAAAGAAGTGGCATGCTATTATCTCAGTCGTACTCTTATTGGTGCTGAATTAAACTATTCACCGATTGAGAAGATGTGTCTTGCACTTATTTTTGCCACGAAAAAACTTTGGCATTATATGCTCGCACACACGATCAGACTTATTTCTAAAGCAGATCCCCTCAAGTATATTATGTCCAGACCAGTTCTCTCAGGACGACTAGCGAAATGGGCTCTACTTCTGAGTGAGTTTGAAATCATCTTTGTTTCTCAAAAGGCTATCAAAGGACAAGTGTTGGCTGATTTTCTAGCAGATTACCCGATCCTGCTAAATGGGAATTGATTGAAAATTTGCCTGATGAAGAAGTGCTCTCTATTGACATTGTTTCGTCTTGGAAGATGTTCTTCGACGGCGCTGCAAAACGTGAGGCGGCAGGGGTAGGAATCGTCTTTGTCACACCTAAAGATGAAGTTTTCCCATTCTCTTTCGTCCTATCCGAGCCATGTTCTAATAATATGGCAGAGTATCAAGCACTGATTATCGGTCTCGAACTAGCCGTCGATATGGGCCTTCGAGGACTCCAAATTTATGGTGATTCAAAGCTCGTTATTTTTCAGATTATTGGGGAGTATCAAGTTAATAAAGAAGACTTGATACCGTATCATACAAGGGCAATGACATTGTTCCACATTATTGATGATGCCACTATTCAACATGTTCCAAGGGGCCTCAACCGACAAGCAGATGCTCTAGCAAATTTGGCTAGTACTCTTACTCTCCCAGATACTAACCGTTTAGTCATCCCTGTTTGTCGCAAGTGGGTGATTATTACAGATGATACAAGCAATCAAGTTCCAGTACAAGCAGATGTGGTACATGTATTTGTGACAGAAGAGCAAGATTGGAGGCAACCAATGATAAATTATCTTGTTCATGGCAGGCTTCCAGATGATGCAAAACACAAAATTGATATTCGTCGTCGTGCATCAAGATTCCTTCATTTTAATGATGAATTATATCGTCGTAGTTATGATGGTATTTTGATGAGATGTTTAAGGCAAGAAGAAGCAGAAACAGCTCTCAAAGAAGCACATTCCAGTATATGCGGCACACATCAATCTGGACCAAAGCTTCATCTTCATATCAAAAGAATGGGTTATTATTGGCCTACTATGGTTAAAGACTGCATTGAATTTTCAAAAGGGTGTCAAGCTTGCCAGTTCCATGGGGACTATATTCATCAGCCTCCGGAGCCCCTACATCCTACTGTTGCATCATGGCCATTCGATAGTTGGGGACTCGACAGAGTCGGACTACTACCGAAGTCGTCTAAACAACATTGCTATATCCTAGCTGCAACAGATTATTTCTCCAAATGGGCTGAAGCGATTCCTCTCAAAGAAGTCAATCGGAATTCTGTCATTAACTTCATCCAAGATAATATTATTTTTCGATATGGCATTCCTCACTTCATTGTGACAGACAATGGTAAACAATTTAAAAATGCTTCCATGGATCAATTTTGTGCCAAGTTCAAGATCATACAAAGGCGCTCAACGATGTACAATGCTCCAGCCAATGGATTGGCAGAAGCCTTCAACAAGACCTTGTGTAAACTACTACAAAAGGTAGTTTCCAAGTCGAAAAAGGATTGGCACGAACGTATGAATGAAGTCCTTTGGGCTTACCGTACATCATTCCGAACTCCTACACAAGCGACTCCATATTCTCTTGTATACGGAGTAGAAGCCATTCTTCCTCTCGAGCTTCAAATTCCTCATTAAGAATCGCTATTCAAGAAGGGCTTACTCAAGATGACAACATTCGACTTCGTTTAGCTGAACTGGAAGCTTTAGATGAAAAGCGACTTGAAGCACAGCAGCGCCTTGAATGCTATCAGGCACGTCTTTCTCGCGTATTCAATAAGAAAGTACGCCCTCGCTCCTTCCAAAAGGACGATCTTGTGCTGGCGGTTAAACGTCCTATCATCATGTCCCATAGAACAGGAAAGAAGTTCGATGCTAAATGGGATGGTCCGCATATTGTGAAGGAAGTCTACACCAACGGTGCTTATCTATTGACTACTCCAGAAGGGACTCGACTCGGTCCAATCAATGGAAAATTCCTCAAAAGGTACTATCCATAAAAAAAAATTAAAAAAAAAAAAAAAAAAAAAGAAGAGAAGGGTCCGGCTCGGCCTCACTATGACCTGAGTGCCTTGTTGGAATGACCACCAAAAAAAAAAAAAAAAAAGAAAGAAAAAGGAACTACGTGTGACTTGATCCCTTATATAAGGGTACGTAGGCAACCTGAGAAGTTACATCGGGTTCAGTCCAGACAAAAAAATGATCTATCCATATCTTGACCAAATTAATCAAGGATGATAAAATTTGACTCTTTTACCCATTATCCATTAGGTTCAGTTTAGCACAAAAAAAAATCATCATTCGCCAAGCCAATATTGTCCAAGCTTATCCGAAAGGATGAGTAAACCAAAGCCCAAGCATACATTCGGGTGGAGTTGTCAAAAAAAAAAAAAAAAATTCTATCTTTATCTTGACCAAGTTAATCAAGGATGATAAAATTCGTCCTACGACTCTTTTATCCATCCTTGAAGGGGCAATTTGTAGACAGATAAAAATAATAAACAAAAAAAAGTGAGCCAATTCAGCCCTGCCCAGGCCCAGTTCGGCCCATCATGGGCCTTGTCCTGGACAAGGCCCAGGATGGGCCCTGCCAAGGCAGGGGCCCAGTTTGGCCCTGCCTGGGCAAGGCCCAAGACAGCCTTGCCAAGGCAGGGGCCCAGAATGGCCCTGCCTGGACAGGGCCGAAGCCCAGTCCGGCCCTGCCTAGACAGGGCCAGGGCCCAGTCCGGCCCTGCTGCCTAAGCAGGGCCAACAAAAAAAAAAAAAAAAAAAAAAAAAGAAAAAAGAAAGAAGAAGTCAAAGTCACTTAGATAAAATCTAAATAAATAAATAAATTAATTAATTAAAAAAAAAAAGTCAAAAAATCCTAACTACCCACTCCTAAAACTACCCACTACCCTTATAACCACCCCTCCTTTCCTCTATAAATAGGAGGGAGGGGGGAGAGAGAAAGGGCAAGGTGGAAGAGCAACAAAAAAAAAGAGCCAAGCCAAAGGAGAGAAGAAGAAAGGAAGAAGAAGAAGAAGAAAGGTGGGAGAAAAATCCTAGGGAGAGAAATAGAAATTCTCTAACTCTCCCTCGATTCCACCTTCTTCTTGAAGAATCCACCAAAAGAAGGAGAAGCCAAAGAAGAAGAAAGGTGGGGAAAATCCAAGGGAGAGAAATAGAAATTCTCTAACTCTCCCTCGATTCCACATTCTTCTTGAAGAATCCATCAAAAGAAGAAGAAGCCAAAGAAAGCCAAAGGAGAAGAAGAAGTGTGGGGAAAATCCAAGGGAGAGAAATAGAAATTCTCTAACTCTCCCTCGATTCCACATTCTTCTTGAAAAATCCACCAAAAGAAGGAGAAGCCAAGAAAAACCAAAGAAGAAGAAGAAGAAGAAGAAAAAGTGTGGGGAAAATCCAAGGGAGAGAAATAGAAAATTTCTAACTCTCCCTCGATTCCACCTTCTTCTTGAAGAATATCTTCACTCTGTTCACGAAGGAGAAAGTCCAGAGAAGGGAAGATCAAAGAAAAGCGACTTCAAATCAAATTTCAAGTCAAAGAATTCAAGAAGGGTGAAGAACAAAGCATCGCTAGTCCTAAACAACAAGGCCCAAAATCAAAAGGCCCGAAGGAACACGCACCGCTCTCTTCTTCCTTTTAAATTTTCACAAACTTGTAAAATCCCTGAAGTTGTAATTCTCGAGAAACTCTTCAAAGGAGATCGAGGATCAGAGGATAAAAGATCGAGTTGTACCCGCAATCTTTCCTATGTATTGATTTGCTCTATGAGCATATCCTATATTTTTAAAATTTGTAAGGGACAATTTTGTTCGCTACAAATACTAATGGAGAAGAAGGAAGAAGGATACTAATGGAGCAGGCCCTGGGTTTGTGTCTTGCCTCAAATTCTAGGTATGTTTTTTTTCCTTCAAATTCTTGATTGTTTATCTTTCTTTGTTCATCCTTTCATGTCTGAAATAGGCTCAATGAAGTCAACAATTTATTTATTAAAAGATGGGCTGAATAACTTGTGTTGGTTTAGTACCTTGTCATGCATAGTAGTTACTCGACTTGTAAGAATTACCACAGTACCTTGTCATACATGGTAGCACACACCACCCACTTATTTATGTTCCCATCTGTATCTATGTAAAAGTAAAACCTGATCAATTGCCTCTAAACTTACTTCATCTTTGCAATAATATGACTTAGCATTTTGCTTCACTCTCTCTGTTCACTACTCTGTTTCAGGTCCAGAAATTTTTTTATTTAACTCTCTCTGTTCACTCTGTTTCAGGTCCAGAAGTTGGTGATTCTAGAAGTGGTCCACATGTGCGAGGTCTAGATGTTGAACTTCTTGTAATAGTTGAAATTGTTGAATGTAATGGTTGTACTTGTTGTAATGGTTGATATAGAACTTCTTGTAATAGTTGAACTTGTTGAGTGGAATGATGTTGTTCTATTTGTTCCATGACCAGATTGAGAGTGGTTCCAGATGGTTAAACTTGTTCCAAACAGTTCATACTACTTGTGGATGGTTCACATTGGTTGCATTTTCAGTTGTTTAAGTAGTTGAAAAATGTTCAGATGGTTGGTTGTTTGTAGTGGGTTTGTTTGTTAGTCCAAATGAAATGTTGATTGTTATTTATAATTTTGTTGTTTGTAAAGCTTGTTAGTCTCCTATACATCTTTAAAACTATGCAAGGAATGGAAGAGTATATACATATGGTAGAATTGGTTGGTCTATACTCTTTTTTTTGTCAGCTTAGATTTTTTAGATTCTGAAAAAATTCACTAGTATGTAAATTCCATTAAACACAATCAATAGTCTGTTTGTTTATACAGCCCTCTCAGTGTGCTCTTCAAGTTACATATTTTCCTCTCTTTCATTTCCACCTGTATGTTTGAACCACATTCACACCACCATGTCTGAAACCACATCTAAAATGTGATTGAACTTCAAGTAATATATCTTATTCCATTTAATTTAATCACTAAAAAAACATGAACATGCATATGACAAACAACATCAGTAAACTTGATCATCTGATTTAATGACATAGATTAATGCCCAAGAAACATTCACATTAAAAACAAAACAACATTCACAATCACATTAATCCTATCATATCAATGTTTCATATCCAAAAATGATATAAATTCGATCATTTGATCAGTACAACATCAACAAACCATCTTATATTTTACTTAAAACTTTAAAGCTAAAAAAGCACATGAACATGAAACTAATTGGAAGCAAAAACAAAGTGTTTCTTATGCTTGAATTGGTCCTCTCTGGTGATTCAAGATCCATAAATATTTTATCAAAAGTTAGGATATGCACTCTCAACCATCTAAAACACTTCAATTGGATCCTGGAACAGATAGAACAACATCATTCCACATTTTCAATCTTCAACCATTAACATTTTAACTAAAATATAAAGACCAAATATACATCAAATGCAACACATTTGAATCATGAGTAAAAAAGATACAGATTCAACAAAATTAATCATACAAAAATCTTTGTTATTCATCACTGTGCACTTGTACAAAAGATACTTCATCAGAACCATTATACACATATATACAGAAGAAAAAAAAATCTGAAAAACTCTATATCTGAAAATAAATTAAAACGCTTTCATTTTTTTTCTTCAAAACCTGATAGATAGGGTGGTTCCATGGGAAGGAGGTGCGGAGGGTGATAGATAGCGGCGGCCGCCGACGGGTGGTTAACCTGATAGATAGGTTAATCAGTTACAAGGTTTTTTTTAAAAAAAATTTACAAAACCTAACTGCACCGTTCAATCGCGAGAGCACAGATCGTAAGATGATTCTGCTTTTCCACGCGGTGGACTCTTGTCTGCACAGTTTGCATCATATCATTTACCCGTATACTGAATTATATATTTTTACTAAGATATCTACGTGTGTATTTATCAAGATTTTAAAACTACTTGAACCACCTCTAACCGCTCTGCATCAGTGTTCCATGCTTCCTAAATTTTAGTAACTTCAAATTTTTACCTTTTTTTTTTAAAATGGATGATTATGCCTTTTTTTTAATTTTCAAAACTTAGAAGATTTATGTATATATTGTATATATAATCAATGCTTACAAGTCTTGTCATTATCATATGTAAGTGCATACACGAAATAATTATAGATGCATTATCAAAGTATCATTAAAATAGATACATCAACTGTTATTAATTCATGTTACCTAGCAAAGCATATGTTTCTTATAGCGAACATGAGATAACGATTTGCACGACACGAAACACTCATCTTCGAAGTCTAAAATTACCAAGTGACAATGCAAATAATTGTTGAGCACAATAAAAAAAACTTATCCACTTTACTAATAATTTCATTTTTGCGCTTATGCATGTAGTAGGTCATCAGAATCAGTTGATCATCCTCCTTAACTTGCATGGATAGACGCTAAAAAAAGACAAGTTCACACATAATAATGACATATATGTAAATATATGCAAAGGTTATGTAACTCGTTAATCATATTATGTAATTATACATAATGTGATTGTAAACTGAAAAATAAGTTGGGGGTAGTTTAGATATCAAAGTATAATATGGTATTGTTCAGGGTAAAAAGGGGGGGGGGGGCTAGACTGTAGGGGTAAATAATAATAAAAAAGTTCAAGAATAGAAAAAAAAAATAAGGTTGTTGGTTAATGTACATTTGAGCAATTCACCCTACTACACTTGATGGAGAAAATCTAATATTGGTAATGCAGTATCCCTCTCCATCTGGGTCACTTCTATCTATTGACAATATGCATGTCTAATCACTCATTATTAACTTTTATATATTAGCACTGTTCAGATATATGCAGTGTATGCGAGAGTATATGTGGCCCCACATGTGGTTCAGTCTCTGTGGTTCAGTCTATGCGACCGTATATACAGGAATATATATGGTCAAATAAGGCTAGGCGGCCCAATATGCTAGTCAGACCCACATATGCGATCTATATGTGGGTATGCGGTCGAACAAGGTGATTTTTTTGTAGGGCTCAGAAGATTTGAATATAAACTTTTGGATGTCTTTATTTTATTGAATGATAGATAGTCTTTGGATAGTTTTTATGCTTTTTCTTGGATGTTCGAGTTGCTTTGGAAACTTTATAATTTAAGAAGTTTTAGTTTTCTATTATTTTTTTTCTTACTTTCTATATTTGTAAACACCTGAGATATGTTCATTTCCCTATCCACTATCAACTACACATTTGATAGGCCCATTTAACTAATTTGGTACTTTGTTATTCTCATTCAACGGTGTTATTCATCAGTAAACCTCCACATCAGTATTAAGCATGTTTTTTTTCATAGATCTATATATTTGCTCAGCGTTATAGATTTACCTAAAAGATTACTTTTATTGCCCAAATATTTTCTCCAAGTCAAATTGATCAGATCTTCATATTTATCTTGTTATCTATTGTTTAAAAATAATCATTATATATTTTTTATTAATAAAATGTGAAACCGCATATACTCTCACATACCGCATACACTCTATGTTGTATCCTAGTCGCATGCAAACCATGCCGCATTTCTAAACAATGTATATCAATGGACTCACATGTTAAATTATTTTTCACATTTTGTAAATTCATATTCATCTTTTATCCACATCTAATTATCATGTATAAACAATAAATAATCATTATATATCTTTTTATTAATAAAATGTGAAACCGCATATATTCTCACATACCGCATACACTCTATGTTGTATTCTAGCCGCATGCAAATTGCATGCCGCGTTTCTAAACAATGTATATCAGTGGACTCACATGTCAAATTATTTTTCACATTTTGTAAATCATATTCATCTTTTATCTGCATCTTATTATCAGGTATAAACAATGAAAATTTTATTAATTCATTTGTCAATTAGATTAACGAAAAACACAATCAAACAAAAAATAATTTATTCTACTAGTCTGATATCTGTACGGGCTAAAAAAAGTTGACTTTGGAGTAAGTGTAAAAGATGTATGTGTGAAATAATAGTTAACACACGTTTTTTGGAATGTGTGTAAATCGTATTAGGTGATATAATTTTTTTTAAATGATACATAATATTTTAATCATATACATAGGTAAACTCAAGACTCTGTTTGGGTAACGACATAAGTTATTCCAGGATAGCTAACTATTATAGTAAAAATAAGCAAAAAGTCATTTTCAGTTTGATTATATTTTTAGTTATTCTCATTTAAAAACATAATGATGAGTTATTATTACTTGATTGAAATGGAATAGATTATAAATAAAATATGAATAAGACATTAATTAAAAATTTTATTTTTAAAAATTACTTTTTTACCCTCCTACCACAAAAGAACCATCAGTGAATAGGAATAAACAATTCCAGCCTGAAATAATAATACCTTTTTATTCCATCTTATTCTGATATACCAATACCTTGTTATTCACTCATCCAAACAGCTCATGATAAACAATTAACACTCTTATCACAGCCATTCCTAACTTATTCAAACATAATTTTTATTCAGATAATTTTCTTTCTTTTCCCCCTATGAGTAATAACGTATTTATTCGTCGTAAAAAAATGGTTCTTTTCGTAATAAAAACCAAACACTCCTTCACATCTCTCTCTCTCCCTCTCCCTCTCCCTCTCCCCTTCCCTTCCCCCGAGAATTTGATGTTCAGATTTCGCGATCGGATTCGATTTTCAGATATTTATTTTTCGAGGTAAATCCGTTTTTCAATTTTTTTAAAAAAATTATTTGAATCTCTCGAGATAGAAGTCCATCTCTTATTTTCACTGTTTTTTTTTAATATTGGATTTATGTTCTGCTATTGAGGGACCTTTCGTTCATGATCTAGGGTTTCTGGTTTCTCAATGGGGGGACGGATTAGGGTTTGGTTCGGATTGGTCCCGTTAGTGTAATCTGGGGTTTTTGATTTGCTGGACTGGAAAGATTCGCCATTGATGGAGGAGGGGACAGAGAAGCCCTTGAAAGTTCTCAGGACCTCTCTGAGGGGGAGGAAGAGGAGATTGGCTCCGGAGGAGGCGGACTCCGAATCGGACGGCATTCAGAGGGTCGTCTACGTCCCTGACTCCGGTGGGAAGAGCTTGGTTGTCCACCGGAAGAGCCCCGTTAAGAGAGAAGCAGGGATTGATAGGAGGAGAGGCAAAGGTCCCGTCTTTGGTAGGAAGAGAAGCAGTGACGAGGATTACGAGAAGCCAAAGAGGGGACGGGGACGACCACCCAAGAAGCTGAGGAGGGGATTGAGGGTGCAGGGGAAAAGTGTGGTTTTGAAGCCTGAAAAAATGTACACCCGAAGAGGGGTCCGTGAGATTAGGAAGAACTCAGTGTCTTCTCCGAATGTATCAAGTGCGGATGTCTCCGAGAGACCCAAATCTCAGGAAAAGAGTGCAAAGAAGCAGTTTTTGGAGAAAAACAGGACCCGAGAACCGGAAGTGGAACCGGTGAAGGCGGAGGTTACTCCTCCTGTGAAGGGGAGGGAGAATGGGCGGATGACAGAGAAGCAAAACTTGCGGGAGAGGATGAAAGAGATGCTTTTGAGTCTTGGGTGGGAGATCGATATGAGGCCGAGAAATGGTAAAGATTATGAGGACCAAGTGTATATATCTCCACCCCCGAAGAGGAGGGGGTATTGGTCGATACTTAACGCTTACTACGCACTTCTCGAAGAGCATGGATGCACGGTCCAGGACGTTGAGGAACAGGTTCTCAATGGGAAGGTTTTGCCATTCATGATCATACCTCGGGAAGAGCTTGCCTTGTTGAAGCGGAATCAGGTCAAGAAGAGAGTCAGCAAGAAATGGCAGGAACAGCCGGAGAAGAAGGGCAAGGATGGTAGGGGACGTAAAAGAAAAGCCATATATGAGGAGAATAGAAAAGATACAAAGCGAAGGAAGGTTAAAGAAGACTATGAGGGTGATTCCTTTGTATCCTCACGGAAAGAGACCTCGAGAGCTGGCAAGGCCAAGAGGGTTTCTGGTGACAAAGGGAGAGTGTTACAGGGAAGGCGCTGTAGGTTGTTGGTTCGTGGGTCTAACCAAAATGAGGATGCAGTGTCAGATGATTATGTGCTGTTTGATGGGAAACGGACGGTCCTCTCGTGGATGATTGACTTGGGGGTCATTCTGGAGAATGGGAAGGTCAAGTACATGAACAGAAGACGCACACGGGCAGTGCATGAGGGTTCGATCACAAGGGATGGCATAAATTGCATGTGCTGCAGTAAGATTGTGACAGTCTTGAAATTTGAAGTCCACGCGGGAAGCAAGCTGTGTCAGCCCTATGAGAACATTTTCGTGGATGGAGTGGAACATTCTCTTCTCCAGTGTCAACAGGATGCATGGAACAAACAGGAAGAATCTGAGCGACGTGGTTTCTATACGATAGACACTGGTGGGGATGACCCCAATGATGATACTTGCATCATATGTGGAGATGGTGGGGACTTGATCTGCTGCGACAGTTGTCCTTCAACTTTCCATCAAAGTTGCTTAGGCATTAAGGTGCGTGATAGTAACCATGGCCCATTCAGTGATACATTTTTTAGATTTCATGAATTTATCAGTCTTTTAGATTGAGAAATTTGTAGGTACTGTGTGTTTTGAGCAGCTTTCATGATCCCTTCTTTAGTATAAACTTTTATCTAGAAAGTGCTACTTATGCCCTTTTGATTAACCCTGACAAACAAAGGGTTATTCAAAGTTTTAAGGTTTCACTTTTATACCACAATATTTTTTTTTTTCAATCCACATGCTCTCCTAGTGTATAGTTATTTCTATTAATTACCTTATGTAATTAGGAAAACTGCACATTTAACATTTGGTTATATTTATTGCAGGTGCTGCCTTCAGGTGATTGGCATTGTCCAAACTGTTCATGCAGATTTTGTGGTGAAGCTGATAGCAGTTCCAATCATGGCAATAGTTTGACTAACTTGCCATTGCGCTCATGTGGTCAATGTCAGGAAAAATGTATGCACCATCCTCCTGCTTCCATTCTTCATTTTCTCCTGTAGCTTCATAGGTTTTCTTTCACATGTGCTTCTGAGAGATGACGACTGAAAAGCTTTGTGGAACCCTTTTTTTCAGTTCACCAAAAGTGCATTTCGGAAGCAAATGGGGTGTCCCGTAGTTCAACCAGTCCTTTTTGCGGCAAGCACTGCAGAAAAGTAACACCGTCTTTTTCATGTTCTTTTTTCATTCCTAATCTTTCCCAGTTCTAGTTAAAGCTTATATTATGGATTTGGTTGTTTTGGATAATTTGATACAAAGTGCTATGGAAGTTTAAGAGACGCTTGGTTGTCTCTGGTCATACCATTTTCAAGGCTGACTTGCTGGAGACTGGCTTCTCTATCAGTTGGATGATTTGAGATCATATGCTTGTCAGAGGCGTCCTTGGATTTTGATTCAGATCATATTCCTATTGCTTTGATGCCCTGTTTTATGTTACCTATTAAATGCATCCTCTGATTATGTTTGCAGTACTTACATTTACCTCAACCAACTCTTTTGCCAGCATTTCTATATTATTCAATGAAAAGGAGGGATGGTTGCCGTCTCCCCTGAAATGGATGAGAACATCTGTCAACTCCCCACCCACAGGCATCCTACATCTTGAGATATACGAGAACCTTCTTTTCAATAAGCACAAACATTTGTGGGAACTTCTAAATGTTGCTGATAAGATCCATACGGTGTGATGAGACCCCTCCAATTGGAATTTTTGCATTGTGAACCAGTGCCCATCATGTGGTTGTCCTACATCTTGAGATATACAAGAACCTGCTTTTCAATAAGCACAAAAATTTGTGGGAACTTCTAAATGCTTCTGATAAGATCCATACAGTGTGATGAGACCCCTCCAATTGGAATTTTCGCATTGTGAACCAGTGCCCATCACGTGGTTGTCCTGTGGCCTGGCAGAAGTTTTGAGTTCTTTTACATGCAAATTGAAATGAGACTATTTAAATGGCTCAAAATTTATCACAATTTTCTCTGGAATATATTGATGATGCATGAGCAGGGAAATCTTAGTTTCTAGATACTCACCAATTTAACAATTGGGCCCAAAATTATTAACTTCCATAACATGTAAATTGCGTACTGTTTTTGCTTCTGACTCTTAGTTAGAAGGGTAACTTCTGTGCATGCTATAATTCATTATATGTCTTTCCTGTCAAACACCCTAATTTCATTTGGCCTCCCTATTTTTGGATCCTATGGGTGGAGCTTAGTTATCCTTTCTATATGCCTGCAGCTGTTTGGGAAAGTGCAGAAACTCCTTGGGGTTCAACATCCCCTGGAAGCAGGATTCTCATGGACTCTAATTAAACGTTTTGATGAAGATTCAAAAATTTCACTTCCTGGACATGCACTGAGGGCCGAGTGTAATTCTAAGCTTGCGGTTGCACTAACAGTTATGGATGAATGCTTTCTGCCCATAATTGACCAGAGAAGTGGCATCAACCTGATACATAATGTTCTTTATAACTGTGGGTAAGCACTCCTGAGCCTGTGTCCTGGTGAACCTTGCTTTCTCTTATTGAAATTTTTGGCCGCCTAGACAACTATGTATCTGTTACTTGTTTAAGTTTGTTGGCACTTGCACTACGATAATTGATAACCCATTGCTATATTAATGGTTGTCTGAAATCTTTGTCAAAATGTCTGTTGATGTTTGAGTCTGACCATAGGGATTGTTTGATTGTGTGGTGTAATAAGTAGCTACCACATGTTGCCCTTAAACCTACTGTAGGCCCATGTAGTTCATTTTTATTTTGGCTCATTAGAAAGTGCAATCACAGATTAAAATTTGCTTTCATTGTGGGATAAGTGGTGATTATTATCCTTTTATGAGTGCATCATATAAGTCGGTAATAATTTGTATTCATTTGCTTGTTTTGTGTAGGTCAAATTTCAATCGGCTAGATTATAGTGGATTTTACACTATGGTTTTGGAGAGGGAGGATGAGATTATATCTGTTGCAACCATTAGGTACATTGCCTAAACTTCTGTAGTTCTGTTTATTGTAAAACTTTTGGAAGTCTTAAATTTTTTTTTTTTCTGGAGTTCTATAAACTTCAAAAGGGGCTACAAGTGTCAAGAGTGGTCTACTCTTAGCTATTTCCTGTACAGTGGGCACTTGAATATAATCATTGCATATTATTTCATTTGTTGGATCTTAAATCCTTGTAGTTTAAAATTATGCGATCAGGCTGTTTCTGACTGAAATCCATTATAATTGGATCTTTGGGAATGGTGTCATTTACCTTTTCCTAAATTCAATTATTGTTTCTTTTCATTTTTCAAAAAATGGAAAAATGAAAATTGCTGCTGAATTTATAGTTAGGAATTTAGGATTGATGAACAAGAGCCTAGGGAATTGCAAAACCCATTTTAAAGGAACTTTCCAGTTGACGGAACTTTTCTGGTTACATGGAATTTTCTGGATATCATCAAATGTTTTGTTTTTGTGATCTATATTTTCTTTACCTCTAATTACTATTATTTTATTGTTTGTTTGTTACCAGATCTTGGGGAATGGTTCCCTTAACTTCTCTTAAATTTGTTTCTTTCGATAACTTTAATGAAAGAATAAAAATGGTACTAGTCAATTTACAGTTTGGTTTTGTTAACAAGGACATTGGAATAGCAAAACTTGGAACTCCTGCTGGCACTAGGCACATAGCTGAAGTCTTTCTTCTAACATCGTGCTCTTTTTTTTCTGTTCAAACAGGATTCATGGAACTAGGCTAGCAGAGATGCCATTCATCGGAACTCGCATTATGTATAGGCGCCAAGGGATGTGCAGACGACTTATGAATGCAATTGAAACAGTATGCAATATATATTTTATCTTTTGGGTTTTGGCCCCTTATTGAATTGTGGAATAGCATCATCAATTATAGGTTATGGTATGCTCATGCAAATATATGTAAGCAATTTTCCTTGGTTTATTAAAAGTGATTGTACTTGGAAAGGCCTACCCTTTGTATATTTAGGCTCCGTTTGAAAACATAGATTGAAAAGTAAATTTTGGAATAAAGCTGCTTTTTAAGATGATTTTAGACCTTGACTTTTTGGGATGCTTTTTTTTAATTCAGGAAACAATATTTGGAAGGAGTTTAATGTTTGGTAGAAAAAGTTGTTTTTCAATTCAAAAAATCGATTCCGACAAAAAATCGTTGTTTTTTATATTTTAAAAACACGGATTTCGAGAGAGAAATTAAAAGGAATCCAGCTTTTGATTCCGCAGAAAGCTGTCCCGTTTGGTTGCGCGTTTGGGGATTTTCAGCTTTTTAAAAAGCGGAATCGTCCCAAACGCGCAACCAAACGGAGCCTTAGAGTTCATATAGAAGCAGGACGTGTACACTTTATATAGGTTTATCACTTTGTGTTTTGTTTGACCCTTAATGGACTGCCGTTTTAATTACTGTAGTTATTTGGTAGTTTCTCTGTTTGCTTTTGTTAAATGATTGTATTTGGTAGCACCTACAGCTTGGTTCAAAGCCTGCTATAGCTTCATCAGGGTTTAAGTTGCGCCGTTTTCCTTCCAGGTCTTGCGCTCACTAAATGTGGAAAAACTGGTCATACCTGCCATATCTGAGCTCTTTGATACATGGACTATGATGTTTGGTTTCAAGCCACTTGAGGAGACACACAAACAAGAGATGAAGTCAATTAGCATGCTGGTTTTCCCCTTCACGGATATGTTACATAAACCACTTCTAAAGAAAGATTTAGATGAAGAAAGTCCAATGCCCATTGCAGGTAATGTTCTCTATTATGAAGAAACCTCCCTGGGTGAGCACGCGATTGCCCCTAGGAGATCGCAACTTTGGTTAATGAGAAGTGTGTGTTTCTTGTTTTAATTTAAAAATCTCACTCAAGTAATTAAGGAGTTGTATCCAGTCCTCAGTTAATTGTGTGGGATTCAAAATCTTGGCAACTCCTTATTAATTGTGTAGGATTGAAAATCTTTGCAACTTCTTAGTTAATTGTGAGGAGTTGGTTCACAACTTCACATTTTTTTAAATGAAAATGGTTGGTTCATATTCCCATACCAAAAAAATGCACAGTTTTAATTGAGCAGTAAAAGAAATATTCATCTTCACAATAAAACTCAAACTTGTAAATCTGAGCAACCTGTCTTCCAAAAAAATCACTTATAATCATGTATTATTGCCATCCAAATTAAATACAGAATTACATATCAAATTCTTAAAAAATCAGTAATTGAATTACTCACCAAGTCTTACTGTTATTTCTTCTTCCCCTCTTATATGTGTGTTTTGCACATGCTTACACGAGTGTGCTTTATGTGTACCATCTTATAATATCAAATCATTAGTCATTTTATGTTTAACTTCTGTATTTGTAGATGGGAAGAATATGAAAGTCAAAAGCAGCACTAAACCTGAGATGGCAAATAATTCCAATGTGCTTCCCCTCTCTGGCCATGATTCCCATTCATTAGATAAAATGTGCGAATTGCATCAGCCTACAGTTAAAATTGTGGATGATGGAGCTATATCTGAGGATCAGAAGGTTAGTGATCATTCTGGAATGGAAACCAAGTCTTACACTGTTTCTGTTGATTCACACCTTCAGATGCTTCATGGTGGTATATTGAACCACAGACATGAAGTAAAAATTGAAACTGATGGCATCCAACCCATCAATGAATCTGGGGATGCCGATGTTTCTGGTGGAAAATCTGTACATGGTAATGCGGAACATCCAGATGGGGTCCTGGAGGCCAATCCTGATGAAGCTACTCATCTCAATAGCTCTGAGCTCCAGACAGCTGGTCCTGTGCCAGACGGTCAGTCATCCAAAGGGAGTTTTCATGCAGTAACAGTTCATGCTACTGACACCGAACCTGAATATCGCGCTCCTGAGGAGGCATCTGGAAATCATACTTCTGGCGCTATCTCTGATTCTTCTATTCTTGTGGCAAGTGAATCTCTCTTTGCTTCTCATATTGAGCTTGAAGCAAAAGTAGTGGAAGATTTCAGACACACTGCCATTGAGGACTCATCATTCCAAGTTGTTGATAATGGAGAAAAAGACGAAGTCTTCTCCCATTCTTCTGTTGTGGTGGCTAATCTTTCCCATACAGCATGCCTTGAATTTGAAATTAAGGATGGTATGAACTCTGGGCATTATGCTAGTAAGACTTCATCTGAGAAATTTGACGATAGCAGTGTGGAAAATAAAGCGCTCTCTGATTGTTATGTTGCAGTGGGGAATGAATTTTGTACAGTGTGTCCGAATGAGGTAAATGTTACAATGGGTGAAGACTCTGTACACCATCCAGATGGCGTTCTGGAGGCCAATACTGATGAAACTACTCGTCTCAATAGCTCCGAGCTCCTGACAGCTGGTCCTGTGCCAGATGGTCAGTCATCAGAAGAGAGTTTCCACACTGCCACTGAGGACTCATCATTCCAAGTTGATAATGGAGAAAAAGATGAAGTCTTCTCCCATTCCTCTGTTGTGGTGGCTAATCTTTCCCACACAGCATGCCCTGAATTTGAAATCAGGGATGGTATGAACTATGGGCATTATGCTAGTAAGACGTCATCTGAGAAATTTGACGATACCAGTGTGGAAAATAAAGCTCTCTCTCATTGTTATGTTGCAGTGGGGAATGAATTTCGTACAGTGTGTCCCAATGATGTAAATGTTACAATGGGTGAAGACTCTGTACACCATGAGTTAATTTACACTCTAAGAGTAAACAATGAAGTGGCTTTTGCTGAAGATGGTTCTTCCAGTGGGGGCTCTGGTGACAATACTATGGTGACTGCTGTGTGTTCCCGTAGTTCAGTGAGCATTGAATCTTCTGCAGCTGTTTCAGTTGAACTTGACACATATGCAGGCAATGAATGTATGGTAGATGGTATGCATGAGAACAAAGTCATTGCTTCTGCTGCCACTGCTGTTGCGGCTACTGAACAAGCTGTTGAAACTGTCATGGTACATGTTCCATCATCAGATACTGCTTCTGGAGAAAAAGCTCAGTTTCTCCTAGCAATTTCTCGTCTCTTGACCCTCAAACTGAAATTCAAATATCTAGCACTGTTTGTGAGCATAATGTTCCAGACTCAGATGGGAGTGTTGCTCATGGTGACTCCAAATTGCTGGATGAAACAAAGCATACCAATAGTACTTCTGAGATGCATCTCAACGATAAGCACACATTGACAAATGGATGTCTTGAATCTCCGGTTCAAAAGGTTAGCACCTGTTTGTCTGGTGAGGGTACAGACCTTGACCATCGGGAAACAAACAATCAAGGAATTGGTCTTGAACATAATTCTTGTACTCTGACTGTGAAACATGTGCAAAATCACGTAGAATCGAAATCAATTGTGGCTGATGCAGATTTCATATTGACAAGGGTGAAGTTTTGCATGATGCTCAGCTGGAAAGTGAAGCAACAATGGTTAATACATCAATTCAACTCGTCTTTGTGATGATGGTGCACATGATTTAAATGGCCTGAAAGATGAAGCAGTTTCTATGGAATCTGATGTCTGTGCTTCTGTGTCAAATCGCTGAGTTACTGTGTGCAAGTCATGAATCCAGTTCCCAAGCATCTGATGCAAGTTCTGCATGGCAGGCCACATTGTCATGTTTGTCATGTTTCTTGTAGGGATGGTGTTTGTAGAATACTCAGGTGGTCACTCGATCTGACAAATTGTTGTTGGTTCAGCTCAACTCTTCTTTTAATCTTATCATGGATAATGTGCAGTCGTGCCTATCTAGCTACTATTTGTACCATATTAATGCATCAGTTTCTGAGGAATAGCAGATTCCTTCATGTTTTTTCATCTACATCAGATCTCAAGCTTATTATAGCAAGTGCTACGGCATGTCGATTTGGCTTAACCGTCAGGTTTTTGTTGGACACATTTTGCTGTGCTCAATCTTGGTCAAGAATCATGTATCAGTATCCACAGAGTGGAGTATCTAACGGTAAGGGCACTATATGTGGTTATTTTCTTTCCCTAGAATACTGACTTAGTGCATATGAATATTTCATTGGTTTGAGATGTCATTCTCTATGCAAGCATGCTAGTCGTTATTTATATATTGACGAAATGCTCTTTTGATCTAGTTCTAGAAAACTGGGTGTTTTTCGTTTATGTATAGCTCTTTAATAGGCATTGATCAGTATGTTACTGTCAATAATAATGATCAATGTTTTTTTTTTCAAAAAAATTATAATAATAATGATCAATGTTTCTTTTCAAGACTGATCATAGATTAAAGTACCAGCCTGTTCTTCAGAAAAGAAAAGAAAAGGTCTAATAATGAGCAATTTGTATTTTGCTTGTAAATAAATATGTAAATGATCATTCTTTGGATTAAAAAAGTGAGCATCCATATATCAGATGGACCTGTTGGATACTTAAAACAGTGTAGTTCAAAAGAAATCAAGATATCCATCAAATATTCTTCTTTAGAAAAAAATATAAAGTGCGTGATGATTAAAATATATTTCTTGAATTGCACCTATTAAATAATGTGGTTGAATTTTCATGCAGGCTAGGCTGGAATTGGAGAAAGCTGAAGTAGTCAGGCAACTTTTTTGGTATTCATGTAACAAATGTGTGTATATTGAAAATGACAATAGCTGCTGCTGTATCTTGTAGCAGCTCGTCCAATGTGAGTACAGAAGCTTCATCGATCAATCCAAATCTACGTGTGGAGTTACATTTTCCTGTTTATGTTTCTCTCTTTTTTTTGCTTGACCAACTGAACTTCACAGCATTTTTGTTTTGATTCATGTGCAGGAGAAACACTGACTCTGAATAGCTTTTTCTCCTCTTTCTAAATTAACAGGTAGGAACTTGACTCAAGGAACGATAGGAGGATTTTTTTTCGTTCGATCTTGAGATGCTAGGTTTTATACATTGAATTTTTTTTTATTTTTTGGGGGAGATCTTGTAATATATAAATCTTGCATTATGCCAATGAAGCTAATCATTTTGGAGAAAATGAATCCATGTTTGAATTTTGTTGGCCACTTAAACAGAATCTCTCTCTCTCCCCCCTCACTCTGATCTTTGTAATATAAAACTTAAACTCCCAAACATTTACATGTATTTTTATGGGGATTTTTTTTACATGGTTCATGTGAATTTTTTTTTTTTTTTTTCCTGTTCTTTTGCAGTAAGATATCCTCTGATCTCTAATCATAAGAAATACACCCATGTATCAATAACTCTTAGGAAAATGTAACTTAGTTATTTTTACTGTTTAAAACTCAGATCATATGCGTTTTTATTTTTTTAAATAATAAATATCATTTAACGAGGTATACGTTTTAATAAAAGTATATATTGTTCTATTTTGAGTTGAATGAATTTATTTTTATTAAGCGTAAATTTTTTTTAACGAAGTTGCTTGATTTTTAATGAGATATATAATATTGTATATTGTATTTTGGATTGTAAAAAAATCGTGTACCTGGATAATCAATTTAGTCGATCATCATTGTTGACTAAAACTAATGAGATCCATTGATTGAATATAACTGTTTCTTAAACTGTATTTCGATTTATTTATTTTTGGATAATTTTTTTTAAAAAAAAAAAAACAATTCTTTCATTATTGTCTTCAAGACACCCCAAATATTAGCATCACATTAATTCATTCAAATGAACGGCTGTGATGCACTGTGAATCAGAGGAAGTGAAATCAAACGGTCCTTAACAACAAACACAAAACCACAATCCCCTGATATCGTCACCCCTACTTCCCAACAAAACAAGAGCGTGAACAATATCAAACCCGAACCACATAAAAATCCAAACTTTTTTGTCTCTCATCGCCGCCTCGTCAGATGGAATCCATCGCCGTCGCCGCCTCAACATCCCTTCTTCAGACATCCAAATCTAGGGTTTCTTCTCCTTCTACGGTTAGGGTTCCTCCTCCGGCTCTCCTTCCTTGCCCAACAAGAAGCCCCATCCATCTCCAACGCCGGCGGATGGACCCCCTCGTGTTCACTCCTTCCGCCGTCAACTCTTCCGGGGCTCCCGAATCAGGTCCCTTTTGCTCTTCTTCTGTTTAGAGAGAGAGAGAGAGGATTCTTTGCTTGTGACGTTTGTGTGTGTGTGTGTTGTTTGGTTGATATGATCAGTGAATCGGATTGGGGAGGTTGAGAGGGTGACGAAGGAGACGGACGTGAAAGTGAGACTGGATTTGGACGGGATGGGTGTCTCCGACTGCGATACGGGGATTCCGTTCCTTGATCACATGCTTGATGTGAGTTCTTTGTTTTCAAAATCCGGTCTTTCGATTCAAAGTTCAAATCTTTCGATCATTGGCTGCGATTGTTGCATGACCTTTATGTTACTATGATCGTGTGCCTGTTTGTGTCTTGACTGTTGAATTTTTTGTTTCACTCTTGAAAAATGTTGTCGTGCTCACTCCATTTGGAAGTAAAATAAGTGTTGGCTGATGGGTGGTAATTGAAATGGAAGGAAAGATTAGTTATGGGTAGGATTCAAATTACGACGACTCATTGATCTTTCCACCCATTCTACTTAGATAGCGTTTGGAAACACAGTTTGAAAAGCAGCTTTTAGCTTTTACAGCTTTATACACACTTTTTTAGAGTGTAATGATAATGTTTTGAGGGTGTAATGATGATAGCTGTTTTATGAAACACAGATTTCGAGACACAGTTTAGAGATAAAAAAATAGTGATGATGATGTATTTAAGTTGATCTGTTTGGTAACAGTAGTTTTTAAATAATGATGTAATCGAGTTGACCTGGCAACCAAAGCTAAAAATAGCTTTTAGCTTTGGTTGTCAAACAAAGTCTTTTAGTAAGTTTCCAGCGAAATTGAGGGGTTTTTATGGCTCTTGGATTATTACTGACAATGGGGCAAGTCCATTGTGCTTTAAATGTTGAAAAAATAGGTTTGCGGATCAAATTTGAGAAGAAGAAAAATTAATCAGACAAACCACACGGGATGTACGTGGTTCGGTAAAAGATTGCCCAAGTCCATGGAGAGGGAATTGATGAGTTAAGAAGCACTTGTGTTTGTATCAAGGGAAGTGAAAGAGATGATTCGTCCATCTTATGTTTTAGTGTCCCTGTTGTCATGACTGCATTGGTGTAAGGAATTCGCTTTTCTTCTGGAGGTCAAGCTTCGAGGAACTTTCATATGTTTTTCTTTCAAATAAAAATACCACTAAAAGAGTTGAAGAGCATGTGTTTTGTTTCTAATCAGGACCGAGCATCTATGTCACAATTTTTTATTTGTTTGTCCATTTCAAGATTGCCGATATTTCTTCAGCATTTGATTAACTGAACCGCATTAGAATTTTCATGACAAGTTGTACATTGCAATACCCATATTAGATTACCACAAATCATAGGATGATCTTCAGATGACTAACAAAGTTCATATGTGGCAGCAACTTGCATCACATGGACTTTTCGATGTGCATGTAAAGGCTCGTGGTGATATCCATATTGATGACCATCATACAAATGAAGATGTTGCCCTTGCTATAGGAACAGTAAAGTCTTTCTTTATTGTCATTTTTCTCACTCACCATTCATTGTATTTTATGCAAAGTTTCTTCCTGATTTATGTGACCCAGATCTCCAGTCTTGCAGGCATTGCTCAAGGCACTTGGGGATAGGAAAGGAATCAATCGATTTGGAAATTTTTCCGCTCCACTCGATGAAGCTGCTGTGAATGTTATACTGGTAAAATCCTTGTTCTGTAATAGCCCCTTAGAGTTCACTTTCATTATTCAAGGATGAAGGATGAGGGTAAATAAGTGCTACTGCAACCACAACTGGCTAACCTTATCCTATCTATTTATGCTAAATCTTTTATAGAGTTCAAGGAAGGTGTCATCATATGGTATATTTACTTGTATCTACTTTAGAAAATTTGGAATTATCCTTTTGTTTATTATCAATAAAAACATATCAAAATAAACATAGGATGTGGTATACATTCACTCGTATCTTTGCCACAATATTTTATATTTTCCCATCTTTGCCAATATTGATTCAGGATTTATCAGGACGTCCACATTTGAGTTACGATCTGTGCATTCCCACCGAAAGAGTTGGAACCTATGACACTCAGGTAGTTATTCTTTCTTCTTTATTACTGGAAAATATAATAGTTATTTCGTCTTCTTTATTACTGGAAAATATAATAGTTATTTCGTCTTCTTTATTACTGGAAAATATAATAGTTATTCCTTCTTCTTTATTACTGGAAAATATAATAGTTATTCCTTATAAGTAAGGTTTGTGCATTTCTTCTTTAATACAAGTATAATTAGTGCATAGATGTTATTAAATCCTTTTCATTTGTTTCTTCTTAGTTTTTATTTGTCTTATTGCCACTAAAGGAAGAACTCTTTTCAATAATCTTTCATTTATAATGTGTTTCTCATCAACTTGCATTGCTTGTTGGGTTCAACCTAATGAGGCATACTGACCATCTCTGTTATGGTTCTTATATATTTCTAATATGAGTTCATTTTGATTGAATGAGATAAATAAAAGTCATAATTTTTGTTGTACTTGTCAAATGCTGAATGATGATTACTCCACAGTCAACACGATTTTTACCTCCTTTTTGTGCACAGTGTTTTACCACCAGGGCACACAGTTTTGATAAAGTGCACGGGCAACATGAACAGTATCCTGTTATTTGATTAATTTTCTTGGACATAATAACAAGGAAAATATAATAGATTACTTTCATGCGGGTACTTCCGAATTATAGTAAGTAGTAACAAATTTGGTTGATGTTGAAGTTTGAGAATCCTCTTGATATTCGAGTTGGATGCTAGGGCCATATTGTGATAAATGGATTCATGACTGGTGTTAACATCTGTAGTGTTATAACTTATAACTCTTTTCCTAGAAAAATACACTATTTAAATATACTGATGCACATGGTCCCCCACATTGTTTACCAGCTTGTGGAGCACTTCTTTCAGTCTCTCGTAAATACATCTGGAATGACCCTTCACATTCGCCAGGTATGTGGCGCATATAATATGCAAATCAACTTTCATATTCTGAAATGGAGGTCTCAATAAAGGAGATAATGCATTAGATGATTAGTCTGAAAGTAGGTAACTTTTGTATGTTCTAAATAATTTGCTTTCCTGTACTTCTTTATATGATGGTTGACCAGCTTGCGGGGAAAAATTCTCACCACATAATCGAGGCGACATTCAAAGCTTTTGCAAGAGCCCTTCGACAAGCAACTGAATATGATTTGCGCCGTCGTGGTTCTGTGCCCAGGTCTGCAAAATTTTCTCCCAGTGTATTGTACATTATTATTGATTCATAAATCAGTATTAATAGAAATATTATTAAATAAAAGAAAATTTAAAAAAACCAAAAGAACATTATCATGATTATTGAACTTTTCAATGTTTTATTCTTTATTTCTCCAAATTGTAGTGCTGCAGATTTTGATTTCATATGAATTGGTTCTTTATAGTTCCAAGGGGGTCTTATCCCGAAGCTGAACTTGTTGGAATAAACTCGAGTTTTGTTTGATCGATACAAAAAGGTGAATTTTCTCTGCGTGTTTCTCTTTAGATAAATTTTAACACAATGCAAACATGTGATCTCTCCCCCCTTTTTTTTCTTTTATAATTTTGTTGCAGCAAGATCTATAACAAAAGCGGGATTATTTAAGTTTCTTGGACAACAAAAAAAAAATTGGTGGTGAAGTAGAGACTGGTTTTTGTTGGGAGATCACCATCCAGAATGAAGAGATGTTGTGACAGTCCCTACTTGTCTGGAAGTGCTTGTGCAAGGCAGGCCAATCACTGTCCCAAGTTGTTTTTAGTTTTATGTTATTTTTAATGGGATATTTAGGTGTCTCAATCATGTACTCATTTATTAACTTTTTAGTTACCTTGACTGAATATTTAGCACTGTTACTGTTTGGGTTGCTACACTCAATCTGTTTTGTAACCTCACCATATCACTAACGTAGTGTATGAAATCACCAGACGAAGTATACATTACTATCTTGGTATATACTCCATGCAAAAAATATAAAAAATATCAATCGGTATGAGTGTGTGCATTTTTTTTTAAGAAAATGTATTTCATTAGCTAAATACAAACTTCAAGAAAAAAGAAAAAGAAAAAACCGTGTGCAAGGCTACAACTAGGACTGAACATATCATTTAAAAAAATAACTATAAGATATTACAAAACAAATAGTTTTGAGCCGCTAATATACTCAATCCATTTTATAGTTTTAACTGACGTCTCATACACTACAATAGCACTAGCACAAATGAAACCATATGAATGACATTTACATCACTACTCCAAATATTTACTTTAAAAAGAAAATGGAACATGCCGAGGACATAAAAAAAATATACT
Source organism: Acorus calamus (assembly GCA_030737845.1). Classification (NCBI taxonomy): domain Eukaryota; kingdom Viridiplantae; phylum Streptophyta; class Magnoliopsida; order Acorales; family Acoraceae; genus Acorus; species Acorus calamus. The sequence goes on along the minus strand of CM060865.1, from coordinate 1,456,399 downwards.
GCACAAGATTGTTAAATATATTTTTTTTTAATAAATAAACATAAAGCATGGTTCACCCATTAGAATGGACGTACAATAATTCATTGCAGAAAATGTGTTCTTAAACATTACAAATGGGTTATGTAGTTCTCCAACTCCTGTCATATGCTCTACACTTGGAATATTTGAGAACCATGTAAAGAACAGATGTACAAAAGAAAAATAAAAACACACAAGAATCTGACCCTAAATTCATGTATGCCTGCTTTGATCTGACGAGCTCAACGAAGCCTGAACACAAGCTAGATAAGCCTTCTGCGGCTGCATCACGGGCCTACCATGATGTTTGTAAATCCAATTGTTAGGTGGCTGAGGCAGTGCTGGCCCAAAATTCTCATTCAACATCTGCTGCCGCCGCTGCTGCTGGTAATGGTTTTGCTTGTTGTAATAGAACCCTACATCCTGCTCCCGAACGTGATTTTGCGGTCTCCTCTGGTCCTGAATCTTGAGAGTTGAAATCTCCCTCTCAAGCGCGTAATTCTGCTCTTGAGAGCCGAATCTCTCCTGTGTTCTGAAGTTTTGTCTCGCCTCGTTGTAGACGGAGGCAGGTTTGTGGTTGGTCGTGAATGCTCGAGCGTTGTAATTCATGTGGCTGTAGTAATTCGTGTCCGGCACCAAGCCAGCAGGCCTTGACTTGTTTTGGAAGTAAGGGGGGCCGATGCGATTCGGCATTTCCAGCAATCCAGAAGCACCACCATTGTTATGAGATTTTATCTGGAGTGTGTTCCTGACCAGCCGATGCGCTGCTACGCCGAGAAGGGGCCAGAGATTGCACCTGGCACAGGCCGCCTGTCAACAAAATGATACAGCAAACAAGGGTTATTTTTCAATAACTGAACTTTTTTTTCTTTTACAATCACAATCATGTTAAATTTAGGGTTTAAACTGAGGGGAATAATGTGTTATATTGTCATTATGCAAATCCAGCAAGTTGAGATTTAGTTCCTGGGTGGGAATCATGAGCATTTAAAATACCTGTCTCTAGCTTGATGTCGCCTGCCACCATTGTCTTCATGCCACAGCATGGGGAATGGTTTGATGTCGTATGAGCTTATAATCTGAAATAGGAAAAGAGAAGGATTTAAATTATAATGCATGTTTGAAACATGTTTCTACAAGCAGCAGTCACATCTAGGAGAACTTAATCCATCCCATCCTGAACCTTCAGGTTAAAATGATACGAGATCCAAACAACACTCAATTCAGTAGGCTTTATTACAATGGACTAATCAGAATCCTGTTAAACCAGGCTGAAATAGTTATTTCTTGGCACCAAGTTCCCACTGATTTCATATTAGATTGTCAGTTCAAAGTAACAAAATCCCATGCCACAGTTCAAGATCAAAAGATTAATATTTTGGACATACCTTTGACGGCATGATTACACCTTCAGGAGGTTCTGGAATGTGAGGATGGGATTGCGGATTGATAAAAGTGGCATTTCTGCACATAAAAAATAAAAAAATATAAAGAAAAGAAAAGAAAAAAAGAAAGTGGGGACAGAAAAAGATTAACACAGGAAATTTCAGAAACTAAGGGTAGAAAAAGATAGAAGGCTTACAGAACTCTGTTATCTTCAAGGGCATTAAATCCTTTAAGTGGTGAAAGGATCACTCTACTAAGCCCATTTCTCCAGCTCAACCAAATGTACCCACTCATTCCCTCACTGCAACAATGTAATACAGATCATGAGGAATATACCAAAAAACTACATATAAAAGCCAAAGGCCCATCTGCATAGTGCTGCTTCCTAACCTGGCATGGGTATCAATTTCATAAGGATATCGTTCTTCCATGGGCATCTGGCTATACAAAACGTAAAGAAAGTGGATGTGAGCTGCCAAATGATGACTTTCATGCACATAGAGTACATCGTACATCATGCTATTACGAGCCCTTTCTTCATCCTGATTGGACATGAAGGTAACAGATGTATCATTAAATAGGTTCAACATGGTGAGAATGATATCATGAATAACACAAGAATATACCGTCAAAGTTTCTTCTAACTTCTTAGTTTCGGCTAGCAACCGCCGTTCATCAATGAAAGGCAGTTTGGCAACACCCTGATTTCCAAAGGTCATATTGAACACCATCGATAAAATGTTATAAATTAATAATTAAATGGACAATTATTATCTGATTTATGTGCATACCTGCCATGCAAACCGTTTTCCATTCATATCTATCTCAAAATCTGACAACGGAGAGAATCATTGTCAGCTTGATGAAAAGTGTGGAATTCTAAAGAAAGAATTGTGTTATCAGAATCCAATTTCAAACATTGAGCTACATTACCTTCGGGATAAAATGAATGAATGGGGGAGTTTGGATCAGTCATCAACTTTCTATAGTGCTTTGGCAAAGCATTTGAACTGCACATAATAGATAAATTTAAGATCGCCATACTCTATTGAACCATTGCGCTGACAAAGGAACTACAGCATCACTCATACATAGAATAGTTTCCAGATAAAGTTAATACCTGGCAACTGGTAATGTTCCCATTAATTGATCAAATGGTTTGAATGGCTCCCCTAGGAAAAATATAACTTCCAAGTCAACCAAATCTTTAAGATCTGATGCAAATGGAGCATAATGATACTGATAGTACCTGAGAAAACAAACATATCAAAATTGGCAGGACATGTGATGCTTAAACTGTATATTGCTACAAAATACTTTTAAATGATAACCACCCCCTAGTCATACATAAACATAAGACTTACAGTTTAAACAAATCAATTGGTAAAAAAAACTCACCGAACAAACTAATTTTGAAATGTAATACTGAAAACTTGCGTGGGAACTAGAAAATTTTACAATATATTATCAATTTTCAGAGAAAAACTACTCATAGAACTGTCAGCATAAGAATTCTAAAGACAATTAGACAAGGATTAACATAAATTAACTAGTCTCAGGATACTGGAATTTTAATTTAGATGGAATTTAGAATAAAAAAGAACAGAAAAAGTTACTTTTCTAGAACTAATAAGAGCATAGATTTAAGTGCGGCCGCACAAGGCAACCCCACGGCATATGATTTGGTATGTGCGATTTCTACAGTGAAACCGTTTGAACAGCCCAGATTCCCAGATTCTAAAACGTCTAAAAAATGAACACTCTGGGAACGAATTCCTTCGAACGGCATTCAAACGACAGTTTAAAAATTAAAAGAATGGTATTCAAAAGACAGTTTCAAAATTTAAAAAAACGTCCATTCGAATGAACCTATGAGTCGGATCGAACAGTCAATGTGCGCATATCATATGCAGCTGACGTGCAGTTTGGACCTTGACTGCACATGCGGACTACACATTACTTTAAAATGTTGGTGGCAGAAACAATAAGTTTCAGTTTTATCATCAAAATTAACTAACCATTGCCAGGAGCAGACACCCTGGTAGTAATAGCGCATGACCCAGCAAAGACCTTCGACATAATTCAAGACCTGCCAACATACACCACTATAACATTTCCACATAATTACGATAAAAAATCTCTATTGTATGAATTATACAACGAGAAATATGACCAATTTGTAACAAGTTTATTTATATATGTGTGTGCATCAGTGTGTTGGACCTAGCACTTTTCAATTCTGAAATCTAAAGTCATACAAGTCTGTATGAGACAATAATGTTTATTTTACTTAGCACCCATGAATATTACATGTACAACAGTACACAAGCAATTTTATTTGACATAGAGGCACTTCATTGATAAACAATCACTCACTGCAGTAACAGAAAAAAAGTGAGCAGAGGATATAATGTTTTTGTAGTCCATTAAAAACCGTATCGTCAGCATACTATTACAATATTCAGCACCAATATAAGTGTATGATTTGCTTAATCTTCCAAAAGTCAATGAATACTTAATATTATCCAAGAAAGGTTTTTTATTCTTCTAACATTATTCTATTCTTGATGACAATAAATAGAAAGAAAAAAAAGACGACAGCAGCATAGATTTGCTCGTATTATATAACAATTACGAGCATGTCAAAATAAATAGTTTCCTACACTGACATCTTGGCTAAATATTTTCCTACATGTACATTTTAGCTAAATATTTTCCTATTACATCTTTAGCTAAAATAAGCCTCCATCTGACACAACCATCAAATTTTAGTTGATTATTGATGAAAAGAAATAGAACTTACAATTTTCTTCTTCTCTTCTTCAATCCTCTCTGGTTCTATTGTGTTGAATTTATCAGCATAATACCTTTCTTTGTATCCAGGCTCTCCCAGTTTCACCTGAAAAAAAAAGTTCTCTCTAATAAAAAAATCTAGCAGGCTGAATAAGTTAGATTCAAAGAAATATTTTTTTTTCCTGAAAATTCAAAGAAATAATCTTGAAATATTCATAATTCCATCTTTAGGTGAATCTCAAGGTGAGGAATTTATATGCCAATGGTGAATTACTCTGTGTACATTCTTTAAGTGCCCATTTCCATGTTTCCATAATTTACTAAATTACATATATCAATCTAATGCATAATAACTCCTGAACCCAAAAGATTTTAAATTTCCCACCAGATACTGATTTAATATATACATAGAAAAATATTATCAAAGAACATGTCTGCAATCGACAATTCTCTTACTTTAGGTTCCATGTATTCCTTCACAACTTTTTAAATGAATTATTAAATACACTGGAAAATCTGTAACCCAGCCACACTTTCTCATTGATCCTTACATGAACTAGTTGGCAGAAATCAACATAAATCCATCATGTTCATTCATTTGACAAACTGACACGTGGCCCTTTAATGATTTCAAACCAGGACTCCCTGGGTTTCGTCTCCTGCGGGAATTTTGACCTATTCTCTTTCCAAACTTGGTACAGGCAACCAGAGTATCCCAGACACCAAAATAGAACACTTTATATATCGGCATAAACATAATAATACATTACACTTCACTAAATCTAGTAAGAGCCATTTGAGATCCTAACTCTTCTTACCTACCATGAATGAGAATCTCAGATCCCCCATCAAATTAATATGATATTAGAGATCATGGAATCTAAAAATTTATGCATAATCTAATTTTAAAATACAGGTTAAATAGAAATTCATAAATCAGACCTTGTCTGGAGGTGGCATTGAGGGTTCTTCAGAAGAATCCTGTTTCATTTTAAGCTTCTGATCTTCATCATTGTTCTCACGTAACTCACGTGCCTAAGTTGGGCAAGAAAAGTAATAGTCCAGATATCAGTTAATGACTTTGACATATAACAAACTCAGGAACAAGCATCAACATAAAGCAATTTGATTACTCTCTGAATACGAGCACGCTTCTGAAATATTTGGTCTTCGTGAACAGCAACCGCCTGGATAAAATGTTCTACCCTCTCCAATGAAATCTAAAGACATGATACATCTGCTATTAGAAGATGGTCAAACCAAGCAGCTTATCAAACGCACATACAAACAATTATGATTATAATTACAGGGCCCTGAGCAAGTTTAATAAGAAATACAACTTGCCCGATGTTTGATCAAATTTTCAACGTTAATACACATCTTTTCAGCAGCTTTTGGTACAGTTTAGTGGCATTGTTTGTATTTTATGATTCAAACACACAAATAGATTTTAAGGAGAAATGCAAAAATCCGTAAAACATCAAAAACAAACAATTAGAAGACAGATTTCTTAAAGATGACATAATCAACCACAATAAAAAAATTGAATTATAATTAACACAAAACAAAAGGAAGCTTGAAATTAAAAGTTCATTCTGAAATTGCAATCCATGCAGGCAACATTTTCAATGTTTGACTGATTTATCATAATTTCCTTTGCATGTGGGCACAACTACCAGTACTTACTAAATGCAAAAAAAGCCAAATCCAGGAAGGGCATACATTCCCAAACGCAGAATGTACCATCAATTCACATTAAGTAGGCGGCCCTATACTAAATTGCCCCACCTAGACGTTCCATCAACCAATACAATTAAATTCACTCTACCTAAAATCTATGACACTTTCCTTCGCACATGACCCAAACAACCAGTTGGCAAGCCATTCTACCTGACTAATAAAAATTTCTACGAATACAATATTTTCCAAATGATCCAGAGACCGGCTATTAACAAGATATGCAACAAAAATTATCCCTCACAGTCCAATCCCTTTCCGATCCTTCAAAAACATACTATCAAAAACACAAGGCAAAGATTGAACTGCAACATCAGAGAGATTACATAGTTTATAAAGCATTTAAGGACGAGAAATTACCTCACCCGCATCTGTGATATAGCCACCCATAGATGCAAACTCATTTCTATAAACAGCCATTAATAGATTAATTGCACCCTGCAGCACCAAAAAGAGCCTTCAGTGGATACAACAAGTATATTAAGACTTTAGGTTGACTAGTACTGTCACAATAAGCAGTTGTTTAAGCTGCACGATAAAGAAAGAAAAAGAAGTTTGAGATATTTGTGAATGCAACTTTTTTTCCAAAACTTTCACTGATAGATTTAAAGATTGGAATTGCCAAAAACCTCACGGATCTCCAATGTAGGCATGTGTGGAAGGAAGTCATTGCCAACAAAAAAACACATGAACACAAAATCATCAATCAGGCGCTCAAAGTTGATCTTAAATGGTGGGTCGGGTATCTCCAGATCATACTCCAAATATTCTCGCAAAACCCAGATGTTGAGGAACTGTTGAGACATTGATATATATTAGAGAAACCATACCAGATCATACCCAAGTTAGCTAGGGGAATTTTGACAATTTTAATTAAAAATGAATAGGAAATATAAGAATATTTCAAGAGTCATAAACAGTTCAGATATTTAGATGCTCAATAACCTGGTATTTCTTTTTGTAAATTGGGGGGGCATCTATGGGCTTTCCATTCACTCCACTAGCTTGCTCACCAGACTGACCTCTGCAGTCTGCTGCAAAATGCCCAACTTGACCACAAAGAAAGCATTTCTCCTCTTGTCCTGGCATGGTTATCACCTGTATGGTTGGCCAAAATATTTTTCAGTATTATTCCCAATTTGACAAATTTATAAAAGTGAAAAAGGCAAGTTGTCTACAGAGTGAGATTGATGCACCTCTCTCAAAATCGAAAAATGAACCTCATGGGTAGCTAAAGAAAGCATAATTAAATCGGCATCCTGTGAAGAGCAGAATGAATCAACATGAGTGATTTTATCATTATAAAAAATATGAACATCTGATAGAATATTTTTGAAAAGCAATAAAGGGCTCACCAACCCATACAAACAATGCCGAGTGTTTGGGTTAAAACCGGGAAGATTCCGCTGCAACCTGATGTAGGACATGATCTTGTGCTCACCCTCACCAGGAACATTTGAATCAGACAGTATAACCTTCAAATAATCATCCAATGTACAGCTCCATGAATACATTTAGACAGACACAGAGTAGAGTACCCTGGACACAGAAGTATTCGAGGAAATAAAGCCAGAAGGGATTACTCCACTGAGCCAGAAACCATCCGACCCAAAGTGCAGAAATCTAAGTCAAGACTAGAGAGATATAGAACCAGACCTTGGTACGCTGCCAGCCTCGAGCATGATTCAGCCTCATGTGTGTATAATACTGAAGCGCCACAGACAATGATGCCATAAATTCAGTTCCAGGAGTTATAACATTTGAGTCAGCTGTTTCAAGTTTCTCCTTGGGAGCCAACCGTCTCCCTTCTGCCTCAAACTCTTGCCTCAACCTCTCTTCTTCTGCCTCCTACAATAAATGCATATGCCCGATTATAGTTAAATCCATAGTATGACAAACCTGTATTAACAAGTTAAGGAGATGCAAGGGCTTACTGCTTCAGCTGCATTTTGGCAGCTTGGAAGCGCCGGGACCGCTGCTGGTTCATTTTAGCCCTTGGCGCGACCCCATCTACGAAATAATTCAAAACTACCATTAACCCAGTTCACAACGCTTAAAAAACAACCATATTCTAAAAAAAAAAAAAACTCACCAATCGCCATGTACAAAAGCTTCCTAGGACGAACCAATCCAAATATATGATCAATATAGTCAAATATAGACTTAAAAACATCGTCATAACTGGCAGGAGCAGGCTACACAGTAAACATAGATTAGTTAGCAAATAAACATTGGTTTAACAAGTAAAAATAGAAGCAAAAAAACTCTTAATTTTTCTAATATCACCACTTTTATATAAGCTTCATCCTTGTAAACAAACTTACAAGATCATTGTTTTAACAATCATACAATTCCTATAGAACAACCGTTATATCTCAAGGCTAACATGAGATATTCGAGAGGCATTTGTCGCACACATTACCATCATGTGGCTTTTATAAGTGCTAACTATCGGTAGTATTACGTGCATAAAGAAGCCCATTTTCTAAATAGAAAAGGGGTATCATCTAGAGGGGTCCCACATATAGTAAGTTGCTAGAAGAAGACTGGCAGTCCTACTTCTTAGCAATTTTTTTGTCAAATGACCCAAGCAGTGTTCATGGGCCGCATATCATATGTGGTTCGGTCGCCCAACCAAACCGCATATGCATAATTGGTCTGATATGCAGGCAAGGCGCATAGAATTTCACAGTTTTAACAGGTCGGGTGGCCAAGTTGGCCCACCCGACCCGTTGAATCACTTTTAAAATAAATAAAAAAAAGAGATCAAATTGAAGGCTCGAAGCCGACCCGAATTTTTGGTCTTCGTCATCTTCAGGTAATCTCTCTGCCTCTCTCTCTCTCTCTCTCTCTCTCTCTCTGATTTCTCTCATCAGATCTCTCTGCCTCTCTCCCTCAGATCTCTCTGCCTCTCTATTCTCTGCCTCTCTTTGATCTCTCTCTGTCTCTCAGTGTCTCTTTATCTCTCCGTGTCTCCGTCTCTCTCTGTCGATAGCAACCGAAATTGATTTGGATGACATCCTTGCCATCAAGCTTACACGTTGTCATTCATGTGTCAATTACGTGGGGCCCATGATTCACAATAATAGAATCCCTGTTAATCACATAAAATCCCATATGATATGGATATCTGATGGGCCCATAATTCTGCATCAGTAATATAATTTGTCCTATTAAGATGGATATTGATGGACTTAGAGCATCTCCAAAAGACTCCCTACACCAGATTTTTCTCTGTATAGGGAGTCAAAAACCTTAAAATTCACCTCCAAAAGCCTCCCTACATCCCTCCCTACCATATTTTTTCCTTACAAGGCTCCATACACCCCTCCCTACCATGTATGGAGCCTTATAGGGAAACTACAATGCAAGATGATCATATTGCCCCTTCAACAAAGCCCTTTTTTTTCCAGCCCACTCTCTCTTCTCATTTTTTTCAACATCTATCTCCCCTAAATGTATCTCATCTTCCTCTCTACCCTGGAGACCCTAGAAAAAATAAAAAATCAAATCCTTTGATTTCATCTGTCGGTCATCCGTCCGTCCGTCCGTCCGTCCACCCGCCCGTTCGTCTCTCTCTCCCTCTCTCTCTCTCTCTCGATCTCTCTCTCTGGATCACTCTAAAGAGGGAAAATCGATTCAAATAATAAAAAAACAAAACAAAGAACAGCAGAAGCACAAACGCAGATCCACAAAACATCCAAAGAGAGGGACGGAGATCGTCGCGGTTTACGTGAGGAACCCGTCGGCGAAGCTGACCGTGCTGTACTCACATGGGAACGCCGCAGATTTGGGGCAGATGTAGTGGATGGAAATACGTTTTTTTTTATTTGGTGGATGGGATTTCTTTGTTGTCATGGTTGATCGGGTGTTTATGGGTTTTCAGTTTTTTATTGAATCAAGGTTTATTATGATTAGGATGTATAAGATTTGCATCCAATTATGTTTTGAGGTTTAGGGTTATCTTGTAATTTATAGTTATGAATTGGGATAAAAGGGTCATTTGGAATGAATGTATGGTAAGAATGAGGAGACTTTTGGAGTGATAAAAAAAACTCCCTACATGTCATATGGAAACATTGGGGAGGCTTTTGGAAATGCTCTTAGATGGGATTGAATATATGATATCATCCGTCCCAATCAATAATATAATTTGTACTAAAAGTTCACATCCTCGCATTATAAACATTTGAGATATATGATAATTCTTATTGGAAATTGGGACAAATATGATTGAATATATACGTATTCAAGTAGAATTTTTATTATGTTTCACCACTTGATTGCAAAACCCTTGTTCCACTCAATGGTGGTGCCAAGCTTAACTGACTTTTTGTTGACAGGAAATGAAAATGTACAACCAAGTTACTTGCATCTGTCATATGGAACCTTCTAGCTTTCACTCTCTGCCGAAATAAATTTTGCCAAATCCACAGCGATGAAGCCAAAAAGTTCCTAAGATTTGAATAACTTTCATCAAACTAATCACAAGAACAGCGGACTCGTGAAACCAAAAAAACCACCAATACCTGGGAAGATCCAACAATGAGTTTGGAGGGAAGAGGATTGTCTATAGATTCCTTGTCTAGGACACGACCACATCTCACAAATCGGATGTTGGTGTCCCCAAAATCCGTAGAATAGCCCTTCTTCATTACTGTTATTAGATGCATTATGCGAGTGAGACAAAAAGTAACACATCAAGAATTTCAACACAGAGAACCTCTTATATTGGAAGGGGGCATTTACCCCAACCCTGCCCTTCATTCACCACACCCCGATAAAAAAAATTCAGGTGGGAGGGGGAGAGAGAGAGAGAGACTTTTAGGACAGCGGTCCCTGGAGGGTCCGGTGGACAGCGGCACTAGGCGGATGGGGCGACGATCGTGGAGGGGGGGCAAGGAGGGGGAGCGTGGCTATACAACCAACATTTTTATTTGAATTTTTTTTAACTTTGTTTTTTTATCAATCTATTGGAAAGAATTTTTTTTATACTATTAACATATATTGCTGGTTTCACAAATGACACAATTGAGCGGCATTTGTCACAAACATAAAGAATTCAATATTCAAAACTCCAAAAAAAAATCAGGATTCAACAAAAGCAAGTCAAAGACAACGATAATTTGTCACAAGAAAACATTAAATCGTGGTTTCCACACACACAAAAAAATTTCAATTTTTTCTTCATCAGATCCAATTCAATCATCAAGAACAGTAAAAAAAAAAGATCAAGAACGCGATGGATGATCCATACCCTCCCCTCGGGATGGAAGCACGGGTGGATGATCCCGTTCATGTCGAGGTAGAGGTTGTCGAACTCGAACCCGTTAGGGTTCGGCCTGGACGGGTCGATCGCGCCCGCCGGGAGCCCGTTCTCGTCGACCTCCGGCGGCTCCTCCTCCACCACGTCCGCTATCGACAGCGGGTACCGGTCGGAGAGCCACCTGTAGAACGCCGGCACACCCATGTCTTCTCTGCCCCCCTCTCTCTCTCTCTCTCTCACACAGAAGATCTGGAGACGATCGACAGTGATAGAGAGAGAAAGTTAGGGTTTTTAGAGAGAAATGTAAAGATTTTTCGGGTTGTTGACCGTATTAATTGTATGGGACTTGAAAAGACGAAAATGCCCCTGGGGTCGGTGAGGTCTAGCTCTATGAGCCGTCTGATTCATGATCGTAGTCTTTTATAGTTATTAGGATTGGATAATGTTATCATTTCGGATAATATTATTCAAGATTATCCCGTAATATATGGATTACAGGATATAAATAACGTAATGTTAGTTAATATGCGTTAATATATATAAATTATGTAATAAAGTTAGTTAATATGTGCTTTGATTGAGATTCATATTTTTGAATTCTAACAAAAAAATATATATTATATTTAGATAAAGATGAAAAACTATGATACTTGCCTATTAAGTTCATATTTATTTTTGTGTATATTTAATGGATTTGAATGCTGACAAAAAAAAAAAAAAACTAATCCATTCAGATAAAGATGGAAATTATGATACTTATCTATTGAGTTCAAATTTATTTTTTTCATTTATATCAGCATTATTTCATGATGGAAGGTGTATGGAACTTATAGATTTTATTTTTTATACAACAATGAAAATATTCCAAGCATGTGTTCTTGATGAATAAACTTTCATGCCTATCGTTTCCTTAAAAAAAAAAATAGTTATATTTTTAATTATCATACATTTTCTCCCTGTATGAGCCTATTACTATGTCATTCCACGATTTTAGGGATGGTAAACTAGTCAAGTTTAATTTTGTGTTTAACCTCAACTTGTTTGTGCTATGAAAAGCTCGATTGAAACTCAGTTCAGCTCGTTTGTAAAATCAGAACACTATTTAATATAAGATTTGACTCGTTTAGACTCGTGAAATCATAACACAAAACTTTAAAAACGGTAAAATGAAGAAGAACACTAGGCTCATGAGTTTGACTCGGTTCGGTTAGTTTATAATCTAGTTTTAAAAATTGTTGAAACTCGACTCATTTATTTAATTGAACGAGTATCGAACAAACTCCAATAGAGCCCGAGCCACACGGTTTATTTACCAACCTAGGACTTCCACTGTTCACTGCATTTTAAAAATAACATTTTTCATAAAAACTACTATCAAACAGTTTTTAGTTATTTTCCATCATTTTTTTAAACAAAATGTTTTATTTACTTTTAACAATAAAATTTGATCACCTTCAGTTACATCACATCCATCAGTCCATTCATTTGGTGATGAGTGGATAGATCATAGATATGATACAGTGTGGATTTGGTGGATTTGTTGGGTTTGTTTCATTGACATAAAATATAAGATGCATCAATCATTCACTGTTCACTTTTTAAAACAAAGCTACAATCACAAAGAATGAAAAGCACTTTTTTAACTGCCACGATGATTCAAAGATAATTAAATTATTTTTTAGATGTATTTTTTTATCATATTATGAAATAAATCCACTGAAAAACTTCTGTATTAAACATGAAGGCAATGATGAGGGCTAATTCTTTACACTTTAAAAAAAAGGGAACATCCATATAGCCCCTGAAATATGACTAAAATCCATATAACCCCCTTGACTTTTCTTAAAATTCATATAACCCCCTGAAAACACCTAGTAAATCCAAATAACCCCCTGAATAAAATTTTCATTGATAGACGATAAATATTTTGTAAATATTTCATTTGATTAACCTTGATTGAAAACACAAAATATTTTTTGGGTATACTGTGTTTTCTATCAGAGTTAACAAAGCATAATATTCATAAAATATTCATCATCTATAAACATAAACTTTAAACAAGGGGTTTTCAAAGGGTAACATGGATTTTAAGAAAAATCAGGAGGTTATATAGATTTCAATCAATTTATAGGGGGTTATATGGGTTTTTCCTTTTAAAAATATACAAAATTCAACAAACATAATTTTGTTCCGGTTGATAGACACAAGAGATATCTAATCATGAACTTAGTGACTATACAACAAACTTCTGTCACAGAGTTTGAATCATTTATGATAAAAACATAGAGAAAATATGTGACAAGCTAATTAAAGGCTACTACGTAGGAGATACAATTTTGTTTTTCACTTTTTTAATACTCTTACCGGTAAGAGTATATTAAAAGTTATGTTTATTTTTTTAATGCTTTTATTATCACATACGTGACAATCTTTTATTGGTTGTTACAGACTTTTTACGTGTCCTTGACACATAAGATCCTTATATGCCTACTATAAGGCTTGATATGTGAGCAATACCCATAACTTTGGTAGTACAAAACTACAAATACAAGGCTTGATATGTAAGAAATACCCATAACTTTTGGTAGTACAAAATGAAGTACAAGAGCAACCAGTTTCAGATGCCAGAAGTACAATATGAAGTGAATAGTTTTACTTTAGACAACAATGAAGGGCCACCATTTGAAAATACAGGGAATGGTTATTTTAACCCCTTTTTTTTTGTCAATCCCACCCGTTAGATGATCCACCCCATCAAAAAATTATGAATTGCAAACCCACCCCACCCCATCCCCCTCCCAAGTCCCAGTGGGCCATTAATCCTCGAAAATGGCATTGATGTTCATTTTGTAGGTGGTGTTAGAGCAGGAGTGGTTGGAGGGGAGATGCAAGAGCAGCTGAGGGGGATGAGGAGGAGCTAGTCGGGGGCGAGGGTCGCGTTGGGGAAGGTGATGTTAATGGGCTCGAAGATCATGAAGTGGCTCACACTGAAAAGGTCGTCAAGAGGTTTAAAAGGTTCAGGACAATGGCTTGGTAGGTGTAGGTGCCGGAGAAGACAGTCTGACGAGAAGAGAAGGGGTGGGTTTTGCGTTGTTGCAGAACAACATTAAATCATATTTGTCATTTTTAACGGGGTGGGATTCTGATTTAAAGGGTGGGTATATAGCCCCCCAGAAATATAATGCAAATGATAAAACTTGACCTTCTGATATGTATAGCCTCACCGACTTAATACATCAGTGTCAATCGGCAATGACTACAATCACAAGCCGTGATCTTTTCTTCTCTACCATGTAAATGTCAAATAAATGAAGATTCGATTCGAAAGTTGGGATTGTTGTTTGATGTTCGTGTGACTACAGAAAGGACTCTGCAGTTTTCAGATCATTCAAAATGCTAGACTTTACATCATCAGGCATCGTTGCAAAGGGTCCTGCCTTTGAGTAGAAGTTGGCTAAAGATCTGATCGCTTTCTCGAGCGCGACATAGGATTCCTGGAATTGAAGAATATATTATCAAAAAAATGATTTCATATAATTCCCATTTTAAGATGTACAAGAATGATCAACTTTGGTACCACAAAAAATATAGTTTTGCAACAGCATTTCATGTTATCAATCACAGAGAGACTTTCCTAGTATATATTAGCTAAGGAAAATACAAGAAATAATTCATTCAATTCATTCAAGTATATATTTCATGGTTTTTGTAAAGGTATATACTTTATTAGATAAGTGTATACCGTAGAAGAAAAAAAATCAAAACAGCCTGGAAGGTGCAAAGGGAGCATAGGAACAAAAACCACATCCATATACTGCACTTTTTATGATTTTTATGATGTGAAAGCATGCTCAAACTTTGGTACCACAAGTAATATAAAGTTTGTGACAACATTTCAAGTTATCAATCAGCAATGAGACTTACCTCAGCTCCCACCGCTTGTTGCCCCCTCCAACCATTCAAATACTCCCGGATCGACTGCTTCGCAGCATCTGCATTTCTTCTAAACTTCGCAACATCCTTACCATCATCCCCTAACGATTCACGCAGTGTCTCCACCAAATCTCTCGCAGACTTCAAGTACGCCTTTGGCAACGTTTTTCCAGATTTGGTCTTCTCATTGGAATCAAACATGGATTTCAAAGCATCAAGAACACCATCTCCATCATCCCCACTTGCCTTCTCTTCCGCTTTAACTGGCAATGGTGGCATACCACCACTTAAAATAACAGCTAATGTGGCTCCACCATATAACATGAGAGATCTTCTATGATATGAGATTTCTCTTGAAGCGATGATAAATTGACTTCGGAACTGCAGTTTATCTGTTCTGTTGCACAAAAGTTAGAACATGATCAATCAAACTAAATTGCATGTATTTTATCTTACAATTAATAGTTGTGGCTAAAACTTACGGTCTGAAATATTTTTCAAGTTCTGCTTGCTCGATTTAGGTGCTGAAAGATAGCAATCGTTCAACACTGGAAAACGGGCTGCCATCCTCTGTGTAGGATACTCTCAAGCCTTTGAACGCAAACTGCACATGTGAGAAAATGAAATTTTCTTTGATCAATGAAGGAGAGGAACACTTCAGAGGACCCATGTATTAATTGTTCAAATGATCTGTACTACTTCGCCTTCTACAGAATCTCAACATATAATTATAGTCACTTTTTTTTGTAAGTATCAAATTCTCTCAAGCATTGGAAACTCAATTTTGAACATATGACAAACACCTACCCATTAAAGGAAAAAAATTTCAATGAGTCTTATAGATATATGACGACAAGTACAAAGACGACACCTATTGGTCAGAGTTATTTTATTTATTTTTATTTTTTTGAAAAGTGGGTTTTACTCAAAAGCTATAAGTATTCCTTATCCTACTGTTTCATCTTCAATAGATTCGAAACATACAATTCCAATCGCTATTTTAGATAGAGAGACATTTTGTAATCGAATCTACTCTCAAGCCTTGATGCAAACTGAACATATGGGGGCAAAAATCTTAATACTCAAAATTAAACTTTCTTCTACTATTGAAGGGTCAAGACACTGAAGGGTCTCATAGATATATTGTTACGATGAAATCTCAACATCCATAAACAATTCCAGTTGTTTCACATCCTCACACCCACTTCATCTTCTATAGAACCACAAACTATTCCATTTTCCAACCATTTTTGTACAGAATACACACCCAAACCGTGCAATCTAAAAATATGGAAAACAATTTAAATTCAACACAATACATTTCCTTGATCAATGAAAGTAAGAACAAAATTTCAAAGGCTCTCATATATACATTACTTGGAATGAATCGGACGGCAAACATGACATTTTCAACGAGGATAAAGAGCCAAGTATTTTATTTGGGTACCTAAAAAACACAATCAGATCTTCTCTCCCTCACTTCTACTCCATCTATAGCATCTAAAAAACAATTCCAACCACCATTTTATAAAATGAACCTTTTTAGGATTCACTAAAAAAATCCAATCTTTAGTTTCCATTTAGGAATTGAGCCACAAAGCCAATTATTTTATCTTAATATCTAAATAACACAATCAAAGAATTTCTCACTCCCTTCTACTCCATCATCTGTAGCATCTAAAAAACAACTCCAACGAACCTTTAGAAAAGGGCCCATTTTTAGGATTCATTTTAAAAAATAATCTGATCTCTACTGCATGAACTCAACTAAAATCACAAAATTGAATAAATTACAGCATAATATATTATATCTTAATTGAGAACCAAAAAAAAATCCTTGCAATAAAAACATATGAAAATAGCTTAATTCAACACAAACATTTCATTAATCAACAAAAATGAGAGAAAATTATTAAGTCTCTCATACATACATTACTTGAAATGAATTCGCGCACAAACATAACAATTCCAAAGAGCAAACAAAACACAAAATCAATTATTTTATTTGGGTACCTAAAAAACACAATCAAATCTTCACTCCCTCACTTCTACTGCATCTATAACATCTTAAAAACACAATTCCAATCACCTTTTGAAAAACATGAACCATTTTTATTATTCATCAAAAAAATCCAATCTTTAATACCATCCCATTAGAAAATGAGCCACAAAGCCAATCATTTTATCTGGGTAATCATAACTTCTCTCCCTCATTTCTACCCATCATTTCTAATATATCAAAAACACAATTTCAACCAACCAATTTTTAAAAAAAAAACATTTGTAGGATTCACAAAAAAAATGTAATCTTTAGCACACAAAACACTTCAAAATACATGATTTTGAGCACATTCAGAGCATAACATGTTATAAAAACATCAAAGAAAGAAAACAAGAAAGCATACCTTATCACAGTCTTCTAAAAATTCTCTGCTTTTCATTTCCTATCTGATTTTGATACAAACCTATTCATTCCTTGTGAGTCCTATACAGAGCTTTATTAGTTAGCATATAAAACTCCATGATTTGGACGGTTACGATGGCGTGAAGAAGATCACCCGATCTGAGACGTACGATTGGTGATCCTCCGATCATCACCGTTGATGTTTTGGATTTTTTTAAAATCTGGATACAATGAACTTGGACGGTCGAGATTGCCAAATAAATAAAGCCCACAGGTTTTCCTTATCTGGAGTGAGGGAGAGACTCCGCCGTACACTGCACCTTCTTTGCTTCTCCTGTACGGATCATTAATGTTAACCGTCCGATCTGACGAGGGTACAGAAGCCCACATCGATCGGACGGGTCTGATTCGTTGTCAGTCAAAAAAAGTCAACGGGTAGACCTGATTTCAAGACCGCCGTTTCTATTGGATCTCTGTTGGCGCCCTTTTAAAGTTTTTTATTTTTATTTATTTTTATTTTTAATAACAAAATATGTAAGAACCCCTTACAATCGTTATATTTGCATACACACCCAAATATTATTTTTTAATTTGATTAATCGTGTTTCTTCTCTTGCCCTATAATATGGTCAATATATATTTTTTATTTTTTTTAGCATGGTTAGACTTAAATTTACTTGAATCAAGTGCATGTGTAGATTAAACCTTACAATAGCTTAATAATTATGTTTTTCTTAAAAAAAATTAGATAGTATTTGAAAACATGTTTGAAAAATAAAATTTTAAGTGACTTAAATAGACTTTAATTATTGAAAAATGTATTTTTTACATTTTTTAAAAATTAACATTTTTGTAATAAAAATTATAAATAATTTTTTAATTAAGTATGCTTCATGAAATGCACCTGGTAATATATTTAAGTTTTTCTGTTGAGATACATGATCTTTTCAAATTTTAAATCAATAGAAGTACACATTGCATACGATTTGGGACGACAAACTTGGACGATTCAATCGGTTTGAGCGACTTTTGGCTTGCAGGACCTACAATTTAATTTCTATAGTTTGGACCCACTTTTATTATTTCACGAACGTGGGGTCATTCTTTTGACTAAGGAATGATATAATATAATTGTCGATTAAAGTTTTTTTTCAAAAAATACAGATTAAAATGGAAAATATTTTTCTATAAAAATTGATGTTATTTAAGATTATGATCATCATCTAAACTAATAAAATCTATTCAGTATAAAATACAAAAATATATAAAATATAAAAAATTCAGATCCAATGATTAAAAAAAGATTAATTTAGTGATCTAAATTAATTTAAATCACAAAAAATAATTGCTGTTACGACGTTATCAGTTATCAGATAAATTCACGTCAGATTAACCAGCAAAAAAACTTACACCGAGGATGTTCATATAAATATAAACAATGACGGGGTAATTTCATAATTGTCCTCATCCTATTTCAAACTCGCTTCTAGAACGCCCTAGAACCTTGATACAGGATCGAACGGCCGAGATCAAATGATCCTTGGTTCGTGGTCTGGTGCTCCGCGAAACACGATAATCCGTCGTCCCTCGTCAATGCTTCGCCAAAAATGCCAGGTAATCCATCACTCTTTGTTTCTATCGGTCCCTTCTATTTAAGCCCAGCCAAATCAGCATTGAAAGACAAACACAGTGTGTTTTGAAATTCTAGCCTTTCGTTTCTTTGAAAGGTCGCTCTGGTTTGGTTAGTTTTGGATCTTTGGACACCATTTGATCTTCCTCTTTTTGAGGACTTACGGCGTTATTTATGTGTGGTTTTGTAGTGCATCTTTTGAACCGAACAAAACATGGGGGGGCCGTCGTCGTCGTCGTCGTCGCCGTCGCCGTCGCTCATCGGGAAGGATGTGACGGAGGTCAGTTTTTTTATAATTTATTTTGGTGATCGAGATTTTAGTGGTTTTTTGGAGATAGGTTTTTGGGGGTTTTGTTGATTTCGTGTGTTAAATACTTAAATTTATATTGATTTCTTTTATATAATCGTTTGTGGTGGTTTCTTTTATGATTAAAGGCATTTTTTTTGGGGTGTTTTGGAGATGGATTTTTTGGTTTTATATTGATTTGCTTGTGTTAAATCTACATAATTGGTCTTTCACATTTTTTTTTAAGTTTTTGGTTTTTTTGGTGTTTTGAAGTGATTTTTTTTTTTTTGGTTTTATTTTGGATTTTTGTGATCAACTTGGTCTTTTTTCTGTTTTTTGTTTTCCCGAGAAGATACTGTTTTTGTGATCAAAGTTTTGATTTTTCTGATTTTTTTGGTGATGGGTTATTGGGTTCAGTGTTCTGCAATGCGGTTTGCGTGCGGGTAGGGTACTGCACAGAGTATATGCGGCATCCGAGAGTATATACGGTTATGTAATTTTTTAATAATAAAAAATAATTATATAGTGTTTATCTATAAACAAGAGGTAACAAGGTAAATGTGAAGAAATGTAATTATATTAAACCATTAAAATTTCAGACACAGCCACACAGGGGCATAGATGCAATTCAGACGAACACAGGGGTATAATATAATGTTTTAAGGGGTATAAATGCAATTAACTTTTTCAGGGGGTATAAATGCAAAATTCTCATTTTTTTTTTTAAACCCATACACCCGCTTAAGCGGGCGCATATGCCGCATATCCCCGCATATGCCGGCCTTGTCTGCATAGGGCCGCATATCAGCCTACACGGTTCGGTAGGCTTACCGAACCGCATATGCGGCCGCACAGGCCGCATTTCTGAACAGAGGTTGGGTTTATGCTGATTTCTTGTGTTTTTGATGTATTTATCTTCATTTGTCTCTATTGATCTTTTTTGGGGTGTAGTTGATTGGAAAGACACCATTAGTGTACCTCAACAATGTGGTTGATGGCTGCGTTGCGCGTGTCGCCGCGAAGCTTGAGATGATGGAGCCTTGCTCCAGCGTCAAGGACAGGTATGGTCATGATTTGTTTATTAGTTTTGAATCATATCATAATGAGAAAAGGTTTGGGTTATGGTTTATGGGTGCATATATTTAATATAGATTTTACAGATCACTTTTAGTTATATATGTACATACTCATTTCCATTTTCCTGTCTAGGAATCTAATAAAGATACTAATCTAATATAGGAATCAATATTCATATTTGGTGAAATTGAATATGATCACGAGTTGCATTTGGCAATATCAATTTCTATTTAAATGAGTATATGGAAACTACCTATATTTCATATAGACATATAATGTCCCCAAGGCATTAATGACTACCTCTATATTTGCCTATGTTCTGTAATTGAATAGGATCATGAGTTGCATTTGGCAATATCAATTTCCATTTAAATGAGTATATATGGAAACTACCTATATTTCATATAGACATATAATGTCCCCAAGGCATTAATGACTAGCTCTATATTTGCCTATGTTTTCTTTTACATAATTGCTGGCTTTCTTGGATGGGGCTTGGCCTAGCAAGAAATAGAATTGCATTTCTTTATTTATTCTTGAGGCTGAATATTTTTATACATAGAAACTAGTGATCCAATATGACCAAACAAAAGCTAGTTCTTTTAGAGTTGAGGAATATCCAAGAGTCATTGTTTCGATTTAATCAGTCGTTTAATGTGATTGATGGCTTATGCAATTAGAGCTGGATGAATGAACTTATCAGGACTTCGGTCGCCAACATCTCCAAAATACTGCATAGTCTGTAATGGACCATTTTATAACTCACAATTTATAGAGGCTTGGTTTGATGAGGTTGATCAGAAAAATTTGCTCTAATATAATTCTTGAAATCTTCTCTACAGGATTGGTTACAGTATGATTGCTGACGCAGAGGAGAAAGGTCTGATTTCCCCTGGGAAGGTCTGTTGATACTTCTATTTCACCTAAATCTTTTGGAATAAATGAGTTTTGTTTATGTTAAAATGTAATTTCTCTCCATGAATAATCTTGGGTGAATAATGTGCTCTATTTTTCTACTCTAAACTAATCGGAGTTATATCTCATATGTCCACCAATTTCAGCTGCAGAGTCTTGTGAAAAGTATTTTTTTTTTAGATTGTTGGTTTGTTAGAAATAGAGAACAGATGAATGATGGGTATCAATGTAATCCACGAAGCATTTATAGTTGTCCAGACACGAACATGCTTTACATATTGATTTTGTTATTTCATCATGCAACCTATTTTTATTGGTGACTAAACATGTGTAATAATGGATAATTTCTTGCATGTCTAAGGCCCTGTTTGGAACCAATTTAAAGAACATTTTTTTCATAAAAGTTGCTCTCAACCAACTTTTTCATTAAAGCTACTCTCAACCAGTTTTTTATTTTTTTTTATTTTTTATAAAGCTGTTTTATTGACTTGTAACACAAACTAAAATCTGAAACTAAAAGTTAAAGATAGAAACCCTATTTGCAACTGTTATCTAAAATCCGATATTGTAAAAGCAGATTCAGTTTCACAATTGGTTTCAAATGTGGCCCAAGTTTTTCCAGCAACTTGAGTATAAAGCATTCACATAACTACGCTTTCATGCAGCACATATTTGTTGGAATGCTTTTAATGACCCTTTCTATTGGTTTATTTTGGTTGCTTAAGAGTGTACTCATCGAGCCAACCAGTGGAAATACGGGCATAGGGTTGGCCTTCATGGCAGCAGCTAAGGGTTATAAGCTCATCATTACCATGCCAGCTTCAATGAGTCTTGAGAGGAGGATCATCCTGCGAGCTTTTGGAGCAGAGTTGGTCCTCACAGATCCAGCTTTGGGCATGAAAGGCGCTGTTCAAAAGGCTGAAGAGATTCTGTCAAAGACACCAAATGCTTATGTTCTTCAGCAATTTGAAAACCCTGCCAATCCAAAGGTTTTATTTCAAATTTTCCTTATATAAGATTCTCATACTTACTGCCTGGGATTTTATATAATTTTGTTATCTTTTTTTATAGATACACTATGAGACAACTGGACCTGAGATTTGGAAAGGAACCGGTGGCAAAGTTGATGCCTTTGTTTCTGGTATAGGGACAGGTGGTACAATTACTGGTGTAGGGAAGTACCTTAAAGAGCAAAACCCAGATATCAAGGTCAGCTATAATATTTTCAGGTTTATTCATTAAATCAATTTCCCCATATGGGTTGGAGAATAAACTCTAATGAAGTTGTTTTCCATGTTTACTATGCTCAAATTTTAATTTCCTGTGTGTTTGGTGGGTGTTTTAATTTGTTACAGATGTATGGTGTTGAACCAGTTGAAAGTGCAGTACTATCAGGAGGAAAGCCTGGTGAGTAATAATTTAAGCCTTTGTCGGCTGTTTCTAAGGATGTATAACTGCATCACAATTAGTTGTTGCAATTTTTTCATTTAAGTTTTGTGCATCACTCAATGATATATGCCAAATTAATTTGTTTGGTTCATGTTTTTGGGGCACACCTACTGTCTACCTTTCAGAAGTTATTTTCTTTTGTTCTTTTGGTTTGTTTTATTTGTTCCATTGATTGAATCTTGACAAGGATCACATCATAAAATTGAGAACTAATAATCCTCTGAATGGTTTTTTTGAGGATTTTCTGGTTGACGATGTTGATTAAATGAAGATTATTGATGCAACATCTCATTTCTTCAAATATTGTTGTATTTCACATAGTAAACAACATTTGTCAACGTTGCTTGAATCGGCATAAAATGGACATGTATAAAGGAGATGTTAGCTTTTAAGCAAACTCCTTGAGGTATCCTTCCCATGAAAACATGCCAGCATTCGAGATGGATTAACTGGTGCACCATTGAACCTGAAAGTAATTTTGAGGTATCCTTGAGGTACGTTGTCTCATCAGTTTTGTGCGGATGTAACAGTGTGATACTTGAATTGTCATGACTGAGGACAGAGGTTAATTTCTTCTGTTCTCTTGCTTGAATGCATACAGCTATTGTTAGTGGATAAACTGACTCCTGACCAATTGTCTTAAAGCTTTCACTTAATAAAACATTTTATGGGAAGACAATGCTACTATAATGAGTATAATCCTATACACTATCAGTGTAGGTTGCTCCTTGGACCAATTGGAAACTTGTTTAAATCTTTTCTATGCCTTCTGATAATTGGGCAACTCAGCTAGGTTACATATTTAAGTTTACTATTATTATTTTTAATAGAAATATGAGTTTTGTGAGTACGTGTGTATCAACTAGAAATATGTCTTTGCATTTATCAGCTGTGGTACTATGAAAATCTCCCACATTACACAATGACTGGTCAACAACCTGATTGGTTGCCTCTTTCCATTGTCTCAGGTCCACACAAGATTCAAGGAATTGGTGCTGGATTTATTCCTGGCGTATTGGAAGTGGGTCTTGTTGATGAAGTTGTCCAAGTAAGCATGACAGACTTTATTTGGCCGCTTTGATTTAGTTATTTTTATGAAAATATCAATTGAAGCATATTCACGGTTTTGTGAATCAAATGTTCATCTGACTTGCTTATATGTGCAAGGAAAATGTGTCATCCGTCATTTAGATGACTGGATTATGACATAATGTTGAGAACCACCTCAAATTTTTGTTCTGTTTGCGATTATTCAGTACAAGTGACTTAGAACATTTTTTAAAATATTTTATGCTGTTGTTAATCTCAGATTTCAAGTGATGAAGCCATCGAAACTGCAAAGCGCCTTGCTTTAAAAGAAGGATTGCTGGTGGGTGTCACTTTTTCTTCTTTTTTTCTTGTTTTTTTTTATATACTTACAAGTTCACCGCCTTTGTTTTTTTGCATTTGTTGATGAGTGAATATTTTGGATACAGGTTGGAATATCATCTGGAGCTGCAGCTGCTGCTGCAATCCAGATTGCGCAGAGGCCAGAAAATGCTGGAAAACTAATAGTTGTATGTACCCAATCCCTCTTTTTCACTATATATGACTTCATTTTGCACCCATCTCATTTGGAAATCTGAGTTTGGTATCTGGAAAGGGATCAATGTTCACTGAAGGCTGAAATACATAGTTTCCTATTCAGTAATATCCATTCATTCCTGCTATCCTGACTGCAACATATACTCCCCTCCCCCCCCAAAATAATAATAATAATAATAATAATAATAATTAGGTGAATTTGTCTCAGTTTTGGATGGATAAGCAGGAATATGCTATTATTTGCCTTTCGTAAATATTATTATCATCAATGCATCACTATTGCAGTTTATCCATGCCAAACAAACATTTTTTTAAGGATTAAGCCTATTATTCCCTTATCCACTTGCTTATTCGTGGAATAAACAGAAACTATAACCACTCACTGTGATAATGTGATTCGTAGAAGCAAATGTGACCCTCTTGTTCATTGATTGTTGCGACTGTGATTGCATCTACGAATGTGTTTGATCATGCTCGGCTTGGCTGGTGCAGGTGGTCTTCCCCAGCTTTGGAGAGCGTTACCTGTCGTCAGTTCTGTTCCAGTCTGTGAGGAAGGAGGCAGAAAACATGGTTTTCGAACCATGATCTATTTTTGATCACTCCTCTTTGTGGTTCCTTTTCTCCCTTCATCTGGTGGTTCCTAATAAAAACACACGTGGACTCAATTAGCTTTCCTCATAATTGCAAGTGTTGTAACTTTTTCTTGAGTTATTGAATGGTAAAACATTTTTATTCATATTCTGGTTATGCTTGATAATGTAGAAGTGATTATCAAGCTATTTAATGTATGTTTGGTAAATCATGAGTATTTGGAATTTTGAAAGCTACATGATAGATAGCCACTATTGTTCCTGATACAAAGGTATGTTATTTCATGGCGCCTAAGTAGTTTTAACTGAGTATATGAAATTTCTATTCAAATGTGTATATACTAGATGAGTATATATCTGATTAGTATATACTCTCACCAACAAATTCACTGGGCCCACTAACCCAGAAAACCAAAAAAACTTGGTTTTAATTTTAACCTCATTAGTCCCACTAAACATTTGATAGCCACCCTGTCAACTAACTATTGTTTAAAAATTTGACAGTTGCCTTGTCAATCATTGTTATTGTTTAATATATTTGACGGTAGTTGATTTAAGAGGGATTGTATGATCATAGAAGTATTGAATTGCATTTTTTTTTTTAAAGAAGACCTAAGACACATTTGATTCATTAAATATTTGATGTGCATTAAAATATCAATACATTCAAACTTCATTTAATATTTACAATATATTCACTTTCAATATTAAAAAAACATTGTTTAAAACATAGAATATTTAAAATACATTGTTTGTATATACATGAACTATAATTCGACTCAGGCCCAACGATTGTGTCTTTGCTTTTATTTTCGTTGATTGGCAGCAAGGTGGGACACTTGCCTGTCAATTATTCGAAAAAATATCCGCATCCGATCTGAATTTATATCTGAAAATACAGAAAATATCTGATATCCGAAAAATCTGTATCTGTATCCGAAAATTTTCGGATCGGATCGGATACAGATATATCCCTATCCGATCCGAAAAATATCCGTATCCGATGAAATTAAAAAAATGTTAATATTAGTATTTAATATCTACCATTGGATTTTGATCAAGTGGCTCACATTATTTCTAATAGTTGTAAAGTTAGGATTTTTGTTTGTAAATTTTTAATTTTAAGTCAATTTTTGAACTTTAAATGACAATTTGTTATGTTTAATTATTTATTTATTCTTTCTAATAGTTGTAAAGTTAGGACTTGTGTTTGTGAATTTTTAATTTTAAGTCAATTTTTAAACTTTAAATGAAAATTTGTTATATTTAATTATTTATTTATTTATTTCGGATAATTATCCGAATCCGTATCCGAAATTTCGGATCGGATACGGATACTCTTTTTAAATATTCGTCGGATACGGATACGGATACGAATATATATAAAAAAATTCAGATACGGATACGGATATGACCATATCCGCTCCGTATCCGGTCCGTTGATAGGCTTATTTGGGACACTCCTCTGCTATTTGTCCTTATGTTATGTAAGATGAAGCTCTGATTTTTTGCAGTGTATTTGAACATTTACTATTTTGTTTCTTTTGTAATTCTCCCTCTGTAAACTCCTGTACAATACAATTCACAGCACTACTATAGATTCTAATTACCAGACCAAAAAAAAAAACAAAAAAAAAGGTGAGGGAGTAGTGAGCCATCCTAGAAGAGATGGATATAGACATAAAAATTTATTGCAACTAAATATGCAAGCTCATGGAACATTCTAAGAGTAGACATGTGGACGTCATGATCTTCTCACAATCAATTTTCTCGAGCTTAAAGCCACATGAAAGTTGGGTTGAATCAGATTCAACTACCGTGATAGTGTGGGTACAAAATAGAGGTAGCAGACCGTGGACTGCAATCAGATATCTTTGAAGCATTTTTTGAGGATTAGCTTCAATTACTGAATGGCAATTCAGTTATATCCATCGCGAAGGCAATTCCCCAGTGGACATTCTCGCAGCCTATCAATCTGCAAGGGAGAAACTTTGGTCTCTGGTATTGGAGTTGAATCAGATTGACACCATCCATCATAGGCTTACGCAGCTTGGATTATCCTTCCCTATTTGAACCTAAGCAAGCCCGGCATAGCCTCTACATTTGATTTGTACATTGCATGTTACTTATTGTAAAGTTTTAGAAATATTACAACAATACAAATTTTGATTACCAATAAAAGAAGAAGATGTTTAATGGGCTTGATATTTGAGTTTAGAGGTATTTATAAGGTAGCGGGTTTGGGTTTAATATGGTTGTGGGTAAAACAAAAAAAGTAATGGGAATAGCTTGGCCCAAATGAAATAAGTAAGCCTGCCAATTAGACGAATACAGATCGGATAAGCTTATATTCATATTCATATCCGAATTGGGTATCCAAAAAAATATCTGTATTCGATATCCAATGAATATTGAAAGTAAATATCCATATCCGATTCGAAAATCCAAATTCAGATAATTATTCGAAATATTCAAAAATTCAAAATGAATATAAAATGATTAAAATATCCAAAAATATAATATCAAAAATAAAAATTATATATCTAATATTTTAAATATGTAAAAAATCTAATAATTATCTAGTATAAAACATAAAATTATAAGTATATACATAAAACATTACATGTTTTAGAGTAAAAATAAAAATAAAAAACTCATGCTAATACTAAAAATATAAAATATAATTAAATAAATAATAATATAATAATATTTTATGATATGAATATTTTTCGAATTAGATACATGCATATCCGTATCCGATCCGAAAAATTTTGAATGCACATAATTTTTTTGAACTCAATGTAAATGGCTTATGGTTTGTTAGAGACTTTTTTTGAAATGAGGTAGAAATTGCTACCATCTCTTCTATTTCTAAAAGGATGGTTACAACTCTGAATTGGAGATGAGAAGGGACCGTGAGACGTGGACTCATACAAAACAATACTAGAACTAGAAACAGGAAAGCGCTTGTGACACACATAAACAAGATGTCTACCATGTCACTCACACCCCTCCGATTTGGAACCGAATCACGCCATAATAATTACCCTTCCCCCTCGGAAACTTATGGCCCGCGCACCCGCAATACCTCTCCCCCACTGGGAGATGGATGCAGTTGTTGCTTCCCACATGTTCTCCATGTACACGCGGGAACCGTTAAACATCACATCGTTTCGAGC
Organism: Acorus calamus; assembly: GCA_030737845.1. NCBI lineage: Eukaryota > Viridiplantae > Streptophyta > Magnoliopsida > Acorales > Acoraceae > Acorus > Acorus calamus. The sequence goes on along the minus strand of CM060865.1, from coordinate 1,428,152 downwards.
CCGCCAAATCGCCCAGGTTCCCGCCGTGACCACCGTACGCAGCACCTGACGCTCCAGCTTTGACGCCCCCGTGCGCTCCAATAACCTCCCCGCCTCCCATAGTTCCTCGATCGTTTGCATATTTGTGTCTAGAGCTGTCGCCTCCCTCACCATCTGCCAGAAACCTATAGAGACCCTGCAATGGCAGAACAAATGCACCACTGTTTCCATTTCTTCACCACAAAACGCACAATCTGTTGAGTCGGCAGGGCACCACTTGGCACGGAAAGCTTTCGTGAGTAGCCTCTCCCTCACTAGTAGCCATAGGAAGATCTTCACCTTGAGCGGTGTAGTCATTTTCCACAGGCATGCAAACTGATCCCAACCTTGCACTGTCCCGATCGGCATGCGTCACCCCCAGCTATACCCAGATTTGACAGAGTATCCGTTGGGTCATTTGGAGTCCAACATGGGCAATCGGGGGCATCGTTTAGGACTCCATTTCATGCCCTTAGCCGGTCTTTAAGCACTCCGAGCTGGATACTCCTCCGCTGTCAATCTGGATCTTCTCAATGGAACCTCCCAGCCATGCATGTCTTCTGTTCCTGTCCAGAAGTCACGGACCTTACCGTCTGTGCGTCTAGCCAGATTATAGATCGTTGGCACCTCCTCTCGTAGCGCTAACGAACTGCACCATAGGTCTTGCCAGAAGTGCACTTGATCACCCGATCCCACCTTCCATTAAATAGCAGCAGAGAATTCTACTCGATGTCCAAAAATGGCCTTGCACAGGGAGGAAGATCGCAATGAAAGTGTAGGCCAGCGACGATCACCCAAACCACCACCTCCATATCGGTCTTGAAATACCTGAACCCAAGGTTTACTAGGCTCCACCAACCACCGCCAAAGCCAACGTGCAAGGAGAGCATTGTTCATATCTCGAAGATTGAGGATGTCAATTCCCCCCTCCCTTTTGCTTCGACATATGGAGTCCCAATCCACAAGGTGAGGTTTACGCGGACTCGCCCTACCACCCTGCCAGAAGAAACGTCGACGGATCTTATCCATTTGATCCAACACACCCACCGGTACTCGAAAGATCGAGAAGTAGAAGAGCGGTAGGTTTGCAAGCACTGCTTGTAGTAGATCAACTTTCCTCCTGCACTCAACAACCGACTCTTCCAACCTGCCAGCCTGCGTTGCATTCTTTCGATCAGTGGTGCCCAATCTGCCACAGTAAGCTTGTTCTTGACCAAAGGGAGGCCCAACAGTCTCGTTGGCAGCTCATGAAACGCACAGCCCACCATTGTAGCAAGGCGTGAAGCCAATCCCGATGGGACATTTATTGCAAAAAGCTCACATTTATGCCAATTTAGGCTAAGTCCCGATACAAGCTCGAAGCATTTTATGATAAAACGGGCCCCTTGCGCTGATTCCACAGTAGCTTCACACAATACCAATGTATCATCTGCATATTGAACCAGCGGGATTTTGGTCCCCCCCCCCCTCGGAGTGCTGGCCAGCCCAGAGAACCACCCATCCACCGTCACCACTTTACACATTCGGCTAAGCACATTAGCGACCACGACGAAAAGCACGGTGATAGAGGATCCCCTTGTCGGAGTCCTCTGTTCAAAGGAAAAAATCCGCATGGTGCACCGTTTAGGAGGACCGATCCATGCGTCGTATCCGTGCATTGGCGGATCATCCTTATCCAGTGATTACTGAATCCATGCTGTGCCAGTATATCAAATTGGAAACCGTGATTTTACACTGTCATAAGCCTTTGCAAAATCCAATTTGAGCGCCAAACCGCTCCATTTGTCCTTCGATAATGAGGAGATAAGCTCTTGGGCCACCATGTATCCCTCTTGTAGCATGCGTCCAGGGAGGAACGCAGATTGTGTGCTCTCAATCAGTGTCGCACAAGGTCCTTTCATTCAATTGGCAAGCACCTTTGCCACAATCATATAGCTTGAGTTTACGAGACATATGGGTCTATATTCCTCCACCAAACTCACCCCCTCCTTCTTTGGGATGAGCGTGAACATCGACGCATCTAGACGCCCCACCCCTTGCGCCCCACTAAAGAGGTCCTCAAAAACTTGGATAATCTCCTCGCGAACCAACGTCCAAAAAGCTTGGTAGAATTTCATGTTAAAGCCATCTGATCCAGAGGCCTTATCACCGTCCGAATAAAAAACAGCACGCTTGATTTCCTCTTCAGTAAATGGAGCTTCTAGAGTTTCAATTGCCCCTTCCGATAGACATGGTAGCTCTGGGTCCACCCATTTTGGCCTCCATGCCCGATGTGTGCCAAAACACTTTTTGAAATAACGGGCCAAGTTGTGTTTCATGTCCTCCTGCGTAGACCACGTATTTCGTTCAATCTAAATTGAACCGATGTGATTAACTCGCTTGCGCTGATTTGCCGCTTTGTGAAAAAAACTCGCTGTTTGTTAGAGACTTATGTAGAGAGAACTTTGGTTGATGGGATGCAGGGCAGCTTGGATTGTCCTTCTCTATTTGAACCTAAGCAAGCCCGACATAGCCTCTACATTTGATTTGTACATTGCATGTTACTTATTGTAAAGTTTAGAAAATATTACAACAATACAAATTTTGATTACCAATAAAAAAAAGAAAAAAAGATGGGTAACGGGTTTTGTGAAGGCCCGTGTCTCGAAACACCGACACGTGCACACCACCAACGCTCTGATACCAACTGTGGCGGCCCGTGTCCCAAAACGCCGACACGAGCGCGTCACGTGCCTAAAAACCCACCATAATCTTTTCTTTTTTTTTTCTAAAACAAGACATCGAAATGTCCACCCTATATAATCACATATGATAACAACCCTGGGATAACAGATAATCAACAAGATATGTATAATCACCTATATCACAACACACCCAGGAAAGTTTAAGCAGTCAACAGAGCAGCTAACACACCTCATATACAGTCATCCATATATACAGAGCATTTAACATAGGCATGGTTCGCTAGACCAGCCTCTATCAAAATAATCATATACAGATCCAAAACATCGAACTATACACATCTATATATACCTATCACCAGCTGGACGTGGCACCAAAAGAAGACTAAGCCAACGTCCACCAACCCCGCCTCTACTCTGCAAAGTAAGAGAAAATAGAATGGAATGAGCGAAAGATGCTCAGTAAGTAACCCAAACATTCCACGCACAAGGAAAACAAGAATGACATCCAAGTCAAGCTCAGTAATCTCAATAAACACCAGGTCAAATATAATGACAAATGGAATCACTGTATAGGCATCAGCGGAGAACAATAACATCGCTGATATATAAACATAGGAATGAATAGCTCAAACTAACACCTCACCACTGATAAAGCCAATGAATATCATTAAGATGTATCACAATTGGACTAAAAGCAAGTACTCTGAAATTACCCATCAATCAAAAGGATGTTAATTAAATCACTGATGGCCCTGAAAATGTCACAATGCTACAAGAATGATAAGAAAATCACAATTCTGGTCCCCAAATGTCCAAAGCGTATGATTGACCATCTGCACGACCCCACCATCTTGGCCCCTATGTCCAAGATATCCACATACCTCGCGTGTGGCCCTCGGAACGTCCACCGCGGATTCACTACCTGACCCTCGGAACGTCCAGGCACGGCAGGGTATTCTCAAGCCCCTCTCGCTGGACCGTACGTACTTATGCGCGCTAGGGAGGCAAACCTCAACCCTCACTGTAAGGTCTATGGTCATCCAACTCCAAGTACACAAGAGGAATATAGAAGCAACGATGTCAATCACACTACGAGGCTTCATGGTCAAACAACACGAGCATACAGATCATAGGTTCATAGAAAGACACTGAGATGGATACATATCATGATCAAAGGAAGACTCACGATACTAACAAGTCAATTATAAGCTCACGAGATATAAATAAGGAAAGTAAGCTGGAATCCAATAAAGAATAACTTCAAGATACAAATAGACCAATTATAAAGAATAACTCCAAGATATAAATAGAACAATTATAAGAATATTTTAGAATCTCGAACAACCACAGTTTAACAACAATGAAGGAATATGTCTCAATAATAGACCATTTAAATGTAATACTCACAATCGAAATCATCTGAATTATCAAATACAATTGAATAGCTTCAACAACAATAAAATGTGGGGAACGGAATGGAATGAGTATATATCGAACTAACAATACCACGTGGAACGGAATGGAACAAATAATGGAATGGAATGAAACAAGCAAATATCGATCGGATACTTACAACAATACAACGTGGAATGAAATGGAACAATCAAAAGTTAATCGGGTTACTTACAATAATACAACGTGGAATGGAACGGAACAAGCAAAGTCGATCGGGTTACTTACAATAATACAACGTGGAATGAAATGGAACAGGCAAAAGTCAAATGGGTTACTTACAATAATACAACGTGGAATGGAACGGAACAAGCAAAGTCGATCGGGTTACTTACCTCACAATTCACAATCCAAGCTGGACTCACCTTAACCCAGCTCCTAAACCACGCAGACAGGAATTCACTGATAAAAATATAATCTCAATCAGATACTAAAATATAACCCTATTAATCAAACAAATCTCAAATCCACCAAGACAAAAATGACATCCCCACTACAAACCCTAAAATGATACTATAAATCAACCATCAAATACTTATTTATCCAGCCCCAAAAATATAATCATATTCCAGCCCCAAATCACAAATTTGATTCAAAACTGAAATAAAACAACCCTAGACGAAGAACAATAATGAAAAAAATAAAAATCTTTACCCAATGTATCGCGAAAAATGCTCCACGAAGCTTTTCTCAATTTTTCCTAATTTTCCCTGATTCCCCCCCCCCCCCCCCCCCCCTTTTTTTCTTCAAAGAGAGTCTCGGATGAAGACTCTCTCTCTCGCAATATATATCACCAACCCCCCTCCACCGACTCACCAAAAATTAAAAACTTTAGGTTTCGCCAAATTACATAAATGCCCTTCCATTAAAATCTGCGCAGCCTTGACTCAAACAGCCATATCTTCTTGTAGGGAAATCCACTTCACATGAAACAACTTCTGTTGGAAAGCTGATGAAAATATCTACAACTTCTATGTTTGAGCCAAGATCAAAAGAAGCCTCCAACTATATTTAAAATAACGACGAACAGAAGACCTCGCGATTTATTCTTCTAGGGGCATAAATGGTAAAACAGGCATAACTTTTCTAATATAATTCCAAATAACGCCAAACCAAATTTATATGAAAGGTAACTCAAAAATGAAGACTTCATATGTTTAGCACGAATCCAAAATATGCCTTGAAGGTACTTTTCAAAAATTAAATCAAATATACGACTTCAGAGAGAATAAAGACCAAAAGTCCAATAACATAAAAATTATCATCTCCTGTAAACCAAACATATAAATATTAGCATAAACCGGCATAAGAGGGTCCCGACTATTACAGGTTTGATATTTGAGTTGAGAGGTATTTATAAGGTAGTGGGTTTGGGTTTAATATGGTTGTGGGTGAAACAAAAAAAGTAATGGGAATAGCTTGGCCCGAATGAAATAAGTAAGAGATAACTAAGCCTGCCAATCAGAAGAATACAGATCGGATAAACTCATATTCATATTCATATTCATATCTGAACTGGATATTCGAAAAAATATCTGTATTCGATATCCAACGGACATTGAAAGTAAATATCCGAATTCAAATATGAAAATCCAAATTCAGATGCAGATAATTATCCGAAATATTTAAAAATTCAAAATGAATATAGAATGATTAAAATATATAAAAATCTAATATCCAAAAATAAAAATCATATATATAATATTTAAAATATGTAAAAAAAATTTAATAATTATCTAGTATAAAACATTGGATTATGAGTATATACATAAAATATTACATGTTTTAGAGTAAAAATAAAAATAAAAACTCACTCTATTACTAAAAATATGAAATATAATAATGTTTTCAAATGTGAATATTTTTCAGATCAGATAATATCCATATTTGATCTAAATTTTTTTAATACGAATAACTTTTTCAAATGATTTTTCTGATATCAATATTTTCTGAATTCTGGGATAAGATTCAAATTGGATACATATTTTTTTTCAGATAATTGAAAGACTTTCGAATAACCATTTCCAAAAATTACAATTACTATCGTACCCCTAGTAAAAGAAAAATAGGTTCAAGGCCACTCATCCCGTGGATCTATAGCCATCAGAAAACCACACCTCATGGACGGCTGTGATCAGATCCCCCCACTGTCACTCACCCTATTTAAAAGGCCACCCCCCTCACTTTAGGGTTTCTCTTCGTTACAAAGCCGCCTATTTTTTTTTCACACAGAGAGCGAAATAGAGGCGCAGAAGCCATGGTAGGTCTTCAAATCAAGATCTGGTTTTTTTAGGGTTTTCGCGATCACTGATTGATGTGTTTGTTGTTTATCTGTTGCAGTCGCTGATAGCGAACGAGGACTTCCAGCACATTCTTCGTGTGTTGAACACGAACGTCGATGGGAAGCAGAAGATCATGTTCGCTCTGACCTCGATCAAGGGAATCGGGAGGAGGTTTGCCAACATCGTCTGCAAGAAGGCCGACGTCGACATGAACAAGAGGTTCAACGACTCTTCAAAGCTTTTCTTTTTAGGGTTTCGTTTTAAGATCGATTGAACAGGTTTTTTTTGTCCTGTGTTATTTTGTGTGAAACGTGGGATCTTCGATGGTTTTATAGTTTTATTTGTGTTTTTGTGGGATTTATAAATTGGTGTGGTTGCTGATATTGAATCGAGATCTAATTGTGTAGTTCTTTTTATGGGTTGTGTTTCACATTCAGAATTTTTGGGGTAAAATGTTTTTTATGTGATGAAATGTGCGATCTTTTAAGGGCATTTGGTGTCGTGTTGCTGGTTAATTTGGTCTAGGTTAGGTTTTGGTTTGCTTGAATATATGCAATATTTTTTTGTTGTCGGGTACATGTGGACTCAGTGTTCTTAGGTGGGTGTATATAAACAAGGTTCTTGGATGGTATATAAAAAAAAAAGGCTATTATTTTGATTGTTGGCTAATTGCTGGTATTGATTCGAGATTTAGTTATGTTACTCATGTAGTTTTTTATGGTTTGTTTATCAGATTGATTGTAAAGATTTTTTTGTATATGGTGTCATTTTTTGCGTGAAATGTGGGACTTGTGGACAAGGATGTTTTGGGGTTTGTGTTGTGTTGCTGGTATTGATTCAAGGTTTGCTATTAAGAGTTTTTTTTCTGAAGTATTTGGTATTTTTGGTAATTGTTAACTGATGTCTGATTTCAGATTTTTCTGCAGGATTCAGTAATATTATGTTTTTTGAACAAGTTACTTTTGTGTTCTGTCATATATGTACATAGATGTGTATATATATGTATGTGTGCATATATACATATATATATATGTATGTGCATATATACATATATATATATATATTATATATGTATGTATATATAGTGTAAGTCATTCCAAGATAGAAGGTTTGGTCTTATGTTCTTGTTGCTTCGTTTGAGGGTGTAGGATCATAGATGATAGTGTTTTGACTGTTGCAATGATTTTCTTACATAGTTGAGATTGTAATTTTTTTGGTAATCTTGTTTTCCAGAGCTGGTGAGCTGTCGTCAGCCGAGATAGATAACCTCATGACCATCGTTGCAAACCCTCGCCAGTTCAAGATCCCTGATTGGTTTTTGAACAGGAAGAAGGATTACAAGGATGGGAGGTATTCTCAGGTTGTCTCTAATGCGTTGGACATGAAACTGAGGGATGACCTTGAGCGGCTCAAGAAGATCAGGTTGGTCTTTTCAATTTAAGTGATCTTTACATATTTTGTTCCTTAATTATTTCCATCCCATGCTGCTATGTTGTTGTGCATCATTTTTTATGTTTTTCCATAAGGCTTTCATGTTAGCTTGAGTTACACATATCAACCCCGCAACTAGATATAATTTTTATTGACTATAAATGCATGGAACTTTTTGAATTTGTTGACACTTGCCAAGTTATTGTGTGCTGAAAGATATGTGAATATCTCAATTTTGATTAAAACAAAAGTACTGCCGTATACATATATGTTCGATTAATTTTGTGTTGAGTGTTACTTTTATAACTTAAATTTTTAGATTGATGCCATGCTGGTGTTTTTTTCCATATGAGGTTATGGTTTCCTGTTTTCCCATGTGTGTTATGATTTCAAGAACTTTATTAGCCTTATTGTTTCATTCTCTCTTATTATGGGGTTTTTGGTCTCCCTTGTTTGCTTTTTTTTCTTATGTGTTTTTCTAGTTGGGTTGTCCTGTGCACAATAAGCCGATGCTCTGGAATGTGTGATTAATGAAGGAAGCATGGTAGTATGCACAGAAAGAAAAGGGAAGGGTCACCATGTCTGCTCGCTGATGTCTTTGTGCCATGATTCTGCGGGCCTGGGTTCGACCCATATTTAATCTCTTTTAGCCTTCTATTTTATAAAAAAATGTCAGAATTTGTTTGACCAATTTTTTTTTTTTGTGGTTTATGTCATGAAAACCTTAGCATCTCGAGTTATTGGATTTTAGAAATTTTCTAAGTGAAGATTGATTCACTACCAGAATAGACTACTACTTTAACCTACTGGACTCTTTTTTTTGTGGTGCTTCATCTCTTTTATATGTTTCCAACTCTCACTAATGTAGTATATGAATTTGCCTCATGCAATATATACTCCATTATATCAGTTTATATTCAATTACTAAATGCATTCAATTCACACAGGACATTTTTTTTACTTAAGAATGTACTTCAATAGTAAAGTATATGCTTAAAAAAAATGTGTGGGCTGCAAAAGACACTGCACACAGGCGTAATATTGTCCATTAGGTTTGTATGATAGATATTATGACACATTAAAGTGTTGTCAATTAGCTTTTTGTTGTCTCTGGACATAACTGATTTTGATCTACTTTGGGACCCAATGCATAATACCTTTTTGTGCATCACAATCTGCAGGAACCACCGTGGTCTGCGTCACTACTGGGGTCTCCGTGTCCGTGGACAGCACACCAAGACCACCGGCCGCAGGGGAAAGACTGTCGGAGTGTCGAAGAAGCGATGAGATCCTCCTTATCTGCACAATCTGTCTTCATGGTTATGGAAATCTATATTTAGTGGAGATCTCTTTTTTTACCTTTTGTTTTAGTGAGATGTTTTATCCTTCCAGTTTAAAGATTCATATCAAACATTTTTGTGTTGCGTGTTCTTTGGTGGTAATGGTATTGTGATTCCAGTTTTGGATTTAACGGCATGTTTTGATTTATCTTTACAGTTGCTCCTTGAACCTCTATGAAAATTTAGATTAATAAAAAAAATCTCGCAAAACTTCAAATGGTGGTACCCTTATTAGATTGCACTGGACTTTTGATGGTCTAGTTTAAGTTTGAAGTGTTGAATTCACTATGTATTATGTTAAATTGTTTTGTAAGTTTTTATTCTCCAGGTCAATGTTCCTCCATCTGGAAATTTGGGAACTATTTTATGTTGGTGAAGAACCACAACATTTCTCTCAAAGTTCATGTTTTGAGCACATAAGCTCTCACATATCCCAAATCTCAGAGCTATATCATTTTTGAAAAAGGGCATCCTTATCTTGGTTCCACTTCTCACCTATGTGGAAAATTGCAGTTGGGGCACTGTTATTTTGAGTTTTTATATTTATTATGTTAAAAAGATGTATGTTTTGTTGGAAAAAATGTGTGATTTCTTAGTTTTTGTTTGTTTTTGTCAAAGTTTTTTTAGCTCATTATTTTGTCAAAGACCACGGAATTTAGTCATTTGATTTGGGTCTTTTTGAATTTTTTGAACAAATCATGGGGTTATGTATATGTGTGTGTGTGTGTGTGAATTAACTCCCATGCTAATTGACGGGCATATTCCTGACAAATAGTTAACTAATGGGGTTAAATGTTTAACCACATCACAAATGAGGGGGTTATATGTATATTCGATAAAATGGGGGATGATATAGATATAACCTTTTTATTTATTCTCGTTGGAAGTGAAAAAATAAAGTTTTTATTGTTTAATTGATAATGTATAAGTTTTAGATAAAAATGAATAAGATGTGAATAAAGATATATAAAATGTGAAAAATTGATTTAACATCTTTATTCACATCTTGATTTAATATCTTTATTCACATCTTATTCATTTAGCCCCCCCCGTTTCGAACAGGGATAGATTTTATTCTAGGGTATAGATTTATTCAAGCATAAATGAGTATAAATAAAGATAAAGTGATTTTGTGTTTGGTTGTGTTATGAATTATTCTTGTTGGTAAACATAAGAATAAATGTTTTGTTGTTTGGGTAAAATATGAATAAAGTATGGATAAAGATTTATAAAAGGTAAAAAAGTAATGATAGTTGATTTGACAAGTGATTTATAAGAGGTGATGACAGTTGATTTGACAGTGAGCCCAAATATTCTTTTGATAGAATAACTTTGGATAACTTTAATTCCAGGGGTTGATTGGAATCCATATACCACTTTATCTGAGTTTATTCTGACATACTTTATCCGGGGTTATCGGGGTAAACAAACGGGTGAAATTTTTTATCTGAGATTATCCGGGTTTATCCGAGGTCTTATACTCGATCCAAACATGGGCTTAGAATGAAGTTTGGGTTCGGGTTATTGTCGAAAACCTTAACCGACCCAACCCGAATTAATGTAGATTTATAAGATATGAAACCCCTAAAACATGATGTGAAAAATCAGAGGGCAATGGGCATTCACTCAATTTAGATTTATAAGATGTGAAAAATGAAGTTTAAGGTTTTCGACCATAACTCGACCCAACCCGAATCCCGACCCGTCGACTCTAACCCGAACCCAACCCATGGTAACCTGAACTAATCCACAGAACCCGATTTTCAAGCCTAATTTTTAATTAAAAAACATATTTTATAAATTTTAATCATCCACTAAAACAATCTAAATCCACCAAAAAAAAATTATATTGTGATCCAAAAGTAGAGATTTAGAGTAAATAATCAAGTATTAATAGCCCATGATCCATTTAGAATATCATTTCGGTATCTACTACAAGTTTGGGTTGGATCGGATTGTCTATGATGCTGACCTAAATCTAACCCAATTTTTTATTCAATCCGAATTGGTCAACCCAAACATAAACTTAATTTGTATAATCCAACTTATGCAAAAATCGAGTTTAATATGTAAAGTTCGGATTGAACCCAATCTAAATTGTAGCCCTTTGCCAATGCAAACACCATTAGTTGAAAAGAAGAACAAATGACTAAAACGAGAGAAACAAAAAAAATGTCTCCAACAACTGACGCACTAATACTTGTTCAATCTTTAATAGTTTTCTTAATAGTTTTCTATCTTTAAAATAAAATAAATAAATTTTACCAAAAAATAAAATTAAAATTAAAAAAATAAATGTATAAATATTAATAAAATATGACCATATCCAAGTCTTAATTTTTATTACCCGTCATACATGTATAAAGCGTTATATTATCATAAACCAATTTTTTTTTTATATAATTTTTTTTTGATGGAGGGGTTTTTCTTCGCCGCTGATTTTATGGTCAAGCTGATAGGTTATCTTTACATGTTTGTCTTTGGTCCTACAGAAAATTCTTTAAAATTTTACCTCACAAATAAGAGGTATAGTACAACGTCAAAACTCGAATCCAAAATCCACCCTTAACACATATAAGCTTTGAACCATTATGCTATGACTACTGAAACAAAATATTTATATATTGTGATCCTGCAAATTATTATTTACATATCAATTCTTATTAATACATCAGTCCACCCATTCACTTCCTTTCATTTTATCCTTGACTTGGAAGTTCTCAAAACCAGGGAGAAGAGGTTCATCAATCTTTAATAAGTGACTAATAAAATATTGTTTTTGTGGCAACGAATGAGAGATCTGTGACAAGAACTTTATTAGATATAAAAAATGTTCACAAAGACCCATCAATCCCATCCTCCAATCAAGAAACCCATTCATTAATTAATCAATAAAACTAATTACTACTATTAAATCCCATGGAGAGACCATTTCCAATGTCCTATTCTATTTCTAACTGCTTTCAGTGTGAATGTCCACAACACTGTCTCTTCCACTCATTTTTCTCTCTACACTGTCCACTGTCCCATCTAACACAATATATAATATATATATTTTACTATATCAACATATATTTTATTTAATTTTTTTTAAAAGTAATTAAATTACTTTGAATACATTTTTTAAAATTTGAAATCACACCCCTCATTTTTTTTGAGTTAATATATGGGTATATCCATTTATATAAAATAAATGACTTTTTATATGTATACTATTGAAAAACATGTATTTATTTTTATACTATTACAAAAGGCATATTTATGTGTATACCATTGCAATCTTTATCAATAAAAAAATGTGTCATCATGTTATCTTTTATAGCAAAAATCAAATTTAACTAGAGTTAACTTTTACTAGACAAAGAAAATGACTAAAATAACCTTATTATAATATAAAAATAACAAATTTTTACATATATACCCTTCAAAACTTGTTATTTGTGTTTATACCATTAAAACTAATCTACTTATATTTTTGTACCATTAAATTATTTAGTAATTTTACATATTTATTACTTTAATTAGGTTGTGTGACATTTTTAAATATGTCTATTAATACAATTAAAATATACAAAATATCACAATAGTCTTACTTTCTACATACATACATAGATACAATCTCACGCACATACATACACAAACTCTCCCACATTATTTGCAAATAAAAAAATCTATATTTTTTTATATAATAAAATATATGATTTTAATATTTCAATAAAAAATTTAACCATTAAATCGTTCTCGTGGTAAAATTTAACATTTTTTATTTTTTTCTATGGTATAAAAATAAATATAATTTTTGATAGTTTAAAAATAAATATTGTATTTTGTAAGAGCAAATATAAATATAAAAATAAGGGTATTTTAGTCATTTTTCACAACTTTAGCGGGGTTATTAGAAAATTTGATGAAACTTAACTAGGATGGTAAAAATGCATATTTTTTAAATTATTTAATAATATAAAAATAAATAGGCTATTTGTAATAATATAAAAATAAATACATGCAAAAAAACCGTAAAATAAATCATGTTAGCATGGTGATGATACAAGTAAAATTTTGTTTTGTTTAGATGTGTAAAAGCGTTCAAGATATAGAATCTTACGTGAGGTCCCCCATTCATTGATTCAAATTCATCTATTAAAAAAAAAATTAACTGTTTATAAAGATTATATATAATCTACCGTTTCTTAAAAAAAAAAAAAAAAAATTACACTCAACATCCATTCCAGAGAGAGAAAGATTTAGAGAGAGAGAGAGAGAGAGAGAGAGGAGAGAGAGTTGGTTTATTTTGGGGGAATGGGCATTAAATTCAGGGATACACTTCTGACCCACCTTGGCTTCTACAAGTCTGAGCAGATACACCTGTTTTTTTAAAAAAACATGGCGTCCGTTTCATTTGGGTTTCCTATAAGTGCGTTTTGGGTGTGCGTTTTGGGTCTGTCAGAGAAACACTGAAAGACCAAACAACAACAACAACAACAACAAGGAATCGATAGACGGAAGAAAAAATAATGAACAAGAAGAGAAGGTCTGAACAGGCTGGTCAAGAAGAACTGGAGAAGACCATGTTCAGCAGCTTCACCAGTGCTGCCAATTCTCTCAGCCATCTCTACATGCAGGCCTACAACAATCAGAAGTCGACTTTCAAAGCTGGTCAGCAATATGGGTTGGTAAGGAAATCTTAAAAGAAGTGATTTTTTTTTAAATTTCTTGTATTGATGGTTTGATTGGAAGTTGTTGTATTGATGGGAAAGTTGGGATCTTCTTGTTGTTATTATGTGGAGATTTTAAATGGTAGGAGCAATCAATTGGGTTTTTAATTACAATCCATTATAAGCCTTTTGTTCTAATGAATGTAGTAGCTCTGTGTTATTTCTTATTGATATAATGGCATGCTTTAGTTGGACTGATAATGGGATAACTTACCACAAGAGGTTATGAAGTTTGCAGAATAAGCTATTGTGTGTATTTGTATGTGTGTGTATCATTTGTGTTTATGCAATAAGCCATGTTATGCCGAGGAACATTTTCTTGGATGATTCAAATGTAGAGGATATAGTTGCCAAATATGTGTTGGGTTGTTGTTTTCTTGGTCTCTTGTACTGATAGTCTGTTTGGAAGTTGTTGTATCGATGGAAAGATCGGTTCTTTATTCATGTCGTGCTTTTGAAATGGTAGAAGTGATCAGCTGGGCTCTTATCATAATCCATCTTTCTTCAATACAATTGAATAAAGCTGTGTGTTAAACTTAAAACTAGATTTCTGGTTTCTTGTATTTGGTTGTCTTTGCGTGTTATCTTGTTGGACCATGTCATCACTGGTTTGCATTAGTTGGACTAATAACAAGTCAGCATAGCACAAGAAATCTAGAATTTTGGGGGCATACATTTGTGTTTGTATATGTTTCAACTTGCAATGGAGGAAGCAACATTCATGTTTTAGACTACGTGTTATGTCTGAAGAATGAAGAAATACAGACTGTATGTATGAATATTTGTTGAAAATGGGTGGTGGATCTTTGTTTACGTATTATTTCCATCCCACGTGTCATATTCTAATAGAAGAAATTTTGAAGAACTACAAAATAATGAATCAGTTTGAACTCATCACGTTGATTATTCAAAGCTCTAAATATGTCTGATTATTACCAAAATCAAGGTTTTTTCAGGATGATCAGAATAAATGTGACACCTTTTGTTACCAATAATTAATGCAAGTGAGCATTTGCTGGTGAAATTCACAATTCACACATGTGAATACTTTTTACTGAATTGTTTAATCAATTAATTAGTTCAACTGGCATTGGGTTGATTGATAAAGTTTCATTGTTATTTAATGATGCATGATATTCTTCTCTGCGATCAGAAACCCTCTGAATTCATGTCGTTTCATATAATTTTCTTTCTAGAACTCTCTTTTTAGAAGGTAAAAAATATCTAAAGTCCTGTGGATTGAATTGAGGTTGCTGATGGTGTGATATCATACATATATAATTTCAGATAATAAGAAGTTCCGTAGTCACTTAGCAATGTACCTTGCCATGTCTGTGGTGATTAATGTATACTTTTTTATTAACAGTGATTTAAAAATGCACATGTAAACAATAGTAATTAATAATCAATGGCTGGTGGTCTCCCATCCTGTCTTGAAAACATCATTTTTGCCTTTTCTCATAAAGAGCACGGAAAAATCAGGACAACATATTTTGTTTTGTAGGTTGCCACATTTCTTATGTGGAATTTAAATTTCATTAGTTCATTGTAACATCCGACTGTTTGGTTGATATGTATATATTAGAAATCAGTTAAGCTGACAAGCATTAGCTGACAACATGAGTGAGATCCAAGATATTTAAAAAGGCAACTTGCTTTTATCCATGCATCAAATTACCAAAGAATCCAAACTTGAAATTGTGTTGTCTATGGAAGGCATCTCAAAGAAAAGGACCCCACAATGAGATTGTACTTTTCTGGTCAATTGTTTACCTGATGTCGACCCTCTCTTAATGGTGGCGAATTCTTGAAGGCCACATTAGTTCACAAATTGTCTCTAAGGTGCGGTGAGAGCTCATATCAATTAAAGAGGTGCCCCATAGTAACATGAGCTCAAACCGTATAATTAATTTAGTTAGCCATAAAGCTTCATCAGCCTTGTTAGAGTCCTTTATGTTTTTTGATATGTACCCTATTTTGACAGCAAAATGTTTGTTGTTCTGTTCAGTACTCTTTTCTGGCTGTATTTAGAGTTGTAGAGACAAAATATCCTCTGACCACTTGTCTTCTAGGATTTTGATAAATGATACACAATAATGTCTTTTAGATGCATAAATCATGTGCCTGTGCCTCATAAGTGGTAACTTTCTGAAGGTGACTTGAATAACCATGAAAAACTAGATAGTTGGTACCTTATATGTGGATGCATGTATTAGAATGTTCTTGTCGAATAGCTTAAATTATCATGTGAATCATTTTAATTTTTTGTCAATTGAGCATTGAAATATACTGTGAAATTCAGATGATTGGAGTATTGACTGTTTATTCATATTTTGGGGTCGCTTCTGGTCATGTCGAAACCAGCTTCACTAATTATACATATGCTATTTTATTCTCTGCGTAAAATGATAGAAAGACAATTGTACTTATACTAACGTGCATGGTTTGATGTAATTGGGAATATTAGAACAAATTTACTGTATGTAGATCATCTGTGGAACAACTCCTATCTTTGGGAAAAGCAGAACATCTGTCATTCCTTGGAACAACTCCTATTTTTGGGAAAAGCAGGGTCCGTCTCGGAAAGTACTTTGTTTTTTTTATTTTACTTGCATTGTTTGTAACTCTTTTGGGCTTTTGCCTCCTAATAAAATGAGGGTGTCTGCCCACCACTATTTTTTCAAAAAATACCAGAGAACTATGGTTCATCATATAATTATTATGATTATGGATCATGAACGCTTTTTCTTATTTGTTGTTATCTTGTCATATGAAGAGTTGAATGATGCTTCCTGTTTCGTGAGCATTTTCAATTGTTGTGTGACACCCAATTTTAGTGTATTTTATTTTGCAATTTTGAATCAATCCCATCAACAAGCAATAAAGTGGATGTCCAATTGTTAATCTATAATCACTGTATCATATAATCGTAAAAATTTAATTTTTATGCATTACAACACATTTCTACTAAGGTTCGAGGAGAGATTCTATCTTTTAAGAAAATTATGTCACCAATGATATTTATCAAAGATATTTGCTTTATCTATCATCATACTTTTTATAGGAAAAATTGAAGGAATGGATTTTGAGACAGGTTGAAGAGGGCGGCCAAGTGACTCAAGAGGAAATTATTGCATATCTTCAGGTTTCTTTATTTGTATATATTTTTCTTTGTTTGGTTTCATGAAAAAAATTTCTTCCTTCAAGTGTCTGAGCATTATGAGAATATGTCAGCATTATATATGTTGTTCGATGGTTCCTAGTCAATTTTGTACATCTTATATAAATTTATGTTATGTATCATATAAAGGATAGAAAACATTGTTTAATTCATCCAACAATGTTTGGATGTGCTTGTAGATCACTATATTCTTAGTCTGGAGACTGAATCATAAAATCATCTAAAGTCTGCTTGGGGGTGTGTCACAAAGCATAGGGAAGCCGAATACCTTTTCCTTTCCTTACATTTGTTTCTTTATTTTATATTCTTTATATTATTCATAGACTCCTTTCATGGAACCATGTCTACATGGCATTTATCCATAAAGCTCACCCCCAGATTAGTAACCAGGTTGGGTTGATTTTCTGAAGAGGAGCGATTATATGTACAACTATTTTTGATGGGTATAAATGTACAACTCACCTCACATGGATATAGAAACAAATGAAAGGGTTAGAAATAGAATGTCGCATGCTTGCCTGACCCAAGTAGATCAATAAATAAATTATCGGCAGAGTACAGTTTTAATTTCATAAGCTTGTTTTATGTAGAACTATTATGTACTGCATGATTATAGCCAAATTCTTAGATAGTCAAATGGCATCGAAAGAAGTCAGAAGCCAAATTCCATTTTCCATCTTTGATGGAACTTGAAGGCTTTGTGACAATGATCTGTATTGCTAATATTACTACTCAAAGTTATATATTGTTTCAGAAATACATGTGCATCTTCAGGCTTGTATGTTACAATTTTTTTTAAACCTTAGCTTTTGATTCCAATTTTGGTTTTAATGTGGTAAAAGTCAATAAAATGATTGAGAGCAGCTTTTATGAAAGAAAAAAAAAACTGTTTCTGAAAATCGGTCCCATTTTATTTGCAGGACGAACTGAACGACGGAGAGGTTATTCCATGTCCTCTGTATCTCAGCCCGAACGAGAAAATTCTCCATTCCAAATTCCTCAAGGAAGAGTCGAGGCTGCGGTGGCCACTGAAGATCAAAACAGGAATACCATCTTCTTGAATGCCTTATCAAGTCCTATTAGAGGCATTTTGCAACCTCCCCACATGGCTCATGGAGGCAATGTTTCAGATGAACTAAACATCACAAAGACTGGAAGAGGCTCTCCTTCTCATGTTTCCAATGCGATGGAGGAATAGTAACTCATCTGTCTCAGAACATCGAAAACTCTTTCTCTAATATAGGATGCTGCTACACCCAACACCAAATTTTAGCTCATTTTCTCATCCTAAAACATATAACTCTGTGGATGGCATATGATATTATTATACCTTCATTTAGAGGGTATATGCATTTGGGGCAAGAAATAAGGATGAAATTAAGACTGGTAAAACATTATATTATAATGTATAGGAAAAATATATAGGGAACTTCATAGTAGGAAAACCTTTCTTGATGAGAGGGAGAGTTTTCAAATCTTGGTGTTTGTTGTGAAAGATGATGGGTTGCTGTTGACAATGGAGAATCCACTAAATTGTGATGGTTTTATGCTTTTTGTGGTTTTTGCGTAGAATTCAAATGACTGGTTTTCATCATCTTGAATTGGATGACTTACATTTTTTTTATAGCAAAAATGTAAAGTATACACTGAGATACATTGATGTATTTTTCTTTAAAAAAATGATTTTCTTTAAATTTTCATATATTGTGATAGCGCAATGTATAATATATAATGCACTATCACAATGTATGTGGTTGGGGGGCACTTTAGAACCACATACGGATTTGCAAAATAGATTAAGTGTATATGTGCTCTCATAATGACTCTCACAGCGAATGCTCTACTTCAAATTGTAGAATTTTTCAAATATATATGATTTTAAAAAATTTAAAACATGAAGGCTGCACATGACCTACATGTATTGTATTTTTTTAATTATTTTTGGATAGGTAATGTTGGGACTCGTGTCATAACATTTTTTTATCACCTACTCAACTATGGGTTCAAGCCTCTAAAATTTTTTTAAGTTTTTGTAACAGGTAAAGAATCAAATATTTTTTTCAATTGAACTATATATGTGTATGCAATGCATTAGAGCATCACACGGTCACTATATTACAACTCTGTTTTGTTAATGAGATATATGTTTAATTGTTTTGTTGGCTCCCCACCAACCAAAAAATAGATATTCCACTCGTTCCCGGTTTTCATTGATCAGATGGCCTCTGTCAATCTTATAGTTTCCAACACTTGTCAAATATTTTCCCAGTTAAGATCCCTCAATTGAACTATTTGGATCCACAGAACCATCAATTGAAGGTCTGATAAAGAGACGGTTTTTTTTTTTGTAGAAAGTTTATATCCAGAGCACGGAGATACGGAACAACTAGACCCCTAACAACTAGCCCAAAGTGATGCAATAACGGGTCCCTAAGGGACTAAACCATTTTTTTCCTCCTGTGTTTGGCAGGATTTGATCACACGACCTCTCGCAAAGGGGAGGGTGTCCCATCCAAGAATTTGATCACACGACCTCTCGCAAAGGGGAGGGTGTCTCATCCAAGAATTTGATCACACGACCTCTCCCAAAGGGGAGGGTGTCCCATCCACCACACTAAAGCATGTAGGGACTGATAAATAGACATAGTTGATTGAACGCACTCTCCTCATGTGTCCAATAATTGAACGGGCAAAGATATGTCACCACCCTTTAAACAATCCCCACCACCTTATTAAACCCACTACCCCAATATTTTGTGCTTCCTATCTCCACCCCCTTTTATATACAAATTATTAACATTTAATCCCACCACTCTTTCATATTCTCATCAGTTGTCTTTCTGTCCTTTTCTCTCTATCTTTCCCTCCATGGGAAACTCTTTATGGCACCGCTGCAATCATTTCCAATGCCATTTGATGTTGACATTGTATTTGTCTCCGTTGCCATGTTATCCTTGTTCTTTTTTTCTCCCTGTATAATTATCTCTTAGTATTGATTTTTTTTTTTTAAATCAAGGCATCGATATATATTATCGGAGTATAACCTGAAGTATATCTAAATGTATAG
>CM060865.1:1376191-1397982 GCA_030737845.1 Acorus calamus | reverse complement strand
GCCTCAGGGCTGGCCAAGATTCTTCAATTGTCAAATGTGCGAGCTAAGTACCGAGCAAAGAACTGTGCACATCAGCCTCAAGACGATCCTCCACCCCAGATCATACCAGGTGGCATCATCCGTCCAGCTCCTAGAAGTTTGGTTCCATCCACGAACCCACCATCAATCAGGAGTCCCATCCGAGCCATCAGCTTCAGCCCCATCCGGCCACCTTTGTCCTCCCGGCATCGTTTTCCCGATACTGCAGTTCTCCACACCACCAGGACTGGACGCATCTTCAACAATATGCCCTCTCAAGTTCTCCAACAGACCAGACAAGAAGCGGAAGAGGAAGAGGGGAGAGCTGGTGATAAGGTGGACCTGCTTGAACAACTGCGCAAAATTCCAGCCAAGATCTCGATATTGGAGCTAATTGAGACTTCAGAACGCCATCAGGAGGCGGTAAGGGCTTTCCTGGAAAAGGTTAAGGTGGACCGCCATATTTCTGCCTTTGACATGCCAGCTGCACTAATTTCTGAAGGATTGGGTCCTGTGATCTCATTCTGGCCCAAGGAAGTCATTGAAGATTCCCTCACCAACATTTCAGCACTTTGCGTCACCGCCTTGGTGGAAAAAACATTGGTTAATCGAATCCTCATCGATACTGGTGCAGGTGTCAACCTCATGTCCCTCCACACATTCCAGCACGTCGATGGTGACATCACTTCACTAGCAGGGTCAGATACGCGAATTTTTGCCTATGACAGGAGTGCTCGACAAGTAGTGGGCTTCCGTTCATTCAGCTTGGAGATCGGTCCCCTCAAGACCACATTTGAAGCCTATGTTCTGGAGATGGACTCTGATTACAACATGATCTTGGGAAGAAAATGGTTGGCAACGATCCGAGGTGTTTCCTCCCCGCTCCACCAATGCCTCAAATTTCCTGTTGGAGAACAGATCATCAAAATAGGTGGGGACGCGGTTAGAGGCATCCGGTATGAAGCAGAAGAGGAGGCTATAACAACAATGAAAAGCCCTTCTAGGAGAGAAGGCAAGCAGCCAGTTGTGCACATATCAGAATTTCCACCCGATTGGGCACGTAATGGGGCACCGCAAGTAAGCGCTTTGGGCAAAGGTCAGGCACACACATCAACTGACAGTAATCCAGGATGGTGGCTCATGGAACAGATGGGTTATCATCAAGGCCAAGGTCTTGGGAGGTACAATCAAGGCACCACAGACATCATTCACAGCTTCATATGGCCGGACCACATGGGCGTCGGATCACTCACAGTCTATGATGTCCATAATTGGGGACCATTATGTGGCACTATGCATTGGAGCTTGGAAGAACATTTTGTCCGTAGCACTGGATCAGAACAGCCCACACCCAGTCAACTGACTCCTATTGAGGGTCAATCAGGATTCTCCTCTTCAGCTCCACCAGAGGAAGACCTTGATCCTCTTACTGAGTCTCTTGATCAGTTATTTTCTGAACCACATGCACAATTGCTCAGCGATTCTCATGAACTGTCAGAATACTATGTTGAGGACCCGGATTCCGCTGATGAGATGCCCCATCCGTGCAGTTCGGGAGCATTGGGGAGCAAGACTCTCTAGGATGATCAGAATGAACTCAGCCCTCAACCTTGCGAAAGGATGATCCTATTTTCTCTATTCTTGAGGGTGTCATTCAGGTAAGCACTCTCTTCTCATGTCCAAGGTTCATTTCTTTCCTGCTTTTCACTGTATATAGATCCTGCTCACTCTAATCTTGAAAAAAAAAAAAATTCTGCATGAGATTTCCTTCCTTTATTTCTTGCTTTACTTGCTAAAAAAAAAAAATTAATCTCTGCTTGTACATAAAATTTCCTTGCTTTATTTCTTGCTTTGCTTGTTAAAAAAAAAAAAAAATCAATCTCTGCTGGTGCATGAAATTTCCTTTCTTTATTTGCTATTAATTTCTGCTTGTACATAAAATTTCCTTGCTTTATTTCTTGCTTTATTTGCTATTAATTTCTGCTTGTACATGAGATTTCCTTCCTTTATTTCTTGCTTTAATTTCTAAAAAAAAAAAAAAAAACAATGTCTGCTTGTACATGAGATTTCCTTCCTTTATTGCCTGCTTTACTTGCTAAAAAAAAAATCAATTTCTGTTTGTACATAAAATTTCCTTGCTTTGCTTGCTATAAAAAAAAAAAAAAATTTAGGGAGGGGTAGGATATAGATATGGACAACATAGAACAACCTAAGACATTAGGTTCCCTGTTTGAGATAAAGGATGACGCTTTGGTGGTCTGGCACCCCTCGCTTTTTAATTCTGGTCTCCTTGACAAACTGCGGGTTTGGTCGACCCTCCTAAGGTGTCGATGCCCCATGTGTCTCAAAGATCTAGCAAGGCTTCACGGTTTCAAATCCCTACTCGGATTATCGAACATATCAGGGAACATATTCATGTAATCCATGGAATAGAACGATCCGAGTCAATAGCTGTCATCGAGGGACCTGATTTGGAAGACCTTGGGGATTTTGATGATGGCTTGGGGGTATTTGAAATTTGTGATGACAATGAAGAAGTGGAGCAAGAAGAGGAGATGTCAGAGGGGTTCGCAGAAAGCCTTCGACGTTTTGACGAGCAGGCGGAAAGTGAAGAAGAGAGGATGGAGGAGTTGAATCTCGGGACCGCCACTAATCCTAAGATCATCTTGATTAGTGCGGAACTGAATCCGAGTGAGCAAGAGAGTTTGGAGAAGGTGTTGAGAAGCTATTCGGATGTGTTCGCCTGGTCTTACGAAGACATGCCTGGTCTTGACCCGTCATTGGTTGAGCATAGGCTAGTTCTGGAACCAGACGCCAAACCGATAAAGCAGAAGCTAAGACGACTCCATCCGAAGTTGGCCCTAAAAGTGAAGGAGGAAGTGGATAAGCTACACCAAGCAAAGTTTATCAGGGTGGTATTGTACCCAAAATGGATAGCCAACATTGTCCCGGTAAGCAAGAAAGATGGCAAAGTCCGTGTGTGTATAGACTTTCGGATCTCAATCGGGTTTGCCCGAAAGATGATTTCCCTCTTCCACACATTGACATTCTTGTTGACAATACTGCGGGACACGAGATGCTGTCCTTTATGGATGGTTTCTCGGGCTACAATCAGATCCGTCTGGCAGAAGAAGATCAAGAGAAGACGTCATTCATCACTCCTTGGGGGACCTACTGTTACGTTGTAATGCCCTTTGGCCTTAAAAATGCTGGGGCAACGTATCAGCGCGCTATGACCTCGATTTTCCACGACATGATGCACAAATTGATGGAAGTCTACGTGGATGACATCTTGGTCAAGTCTAAGACGCGAGAAGGTCATGCAGAGACACTTGAAAGGGTTCTACAGAGGTGTAGGGAATTCAGTTTGAAAATGAACCCTAAGAAGTGTAGGTTTGGAGTGTCGTCTGGAAAGCTATTAGGATTCATGATAAGTAAGAGGGGGATTGAAGTTGATCCATCTAAAGCAAGAGCAATCGCTCAAATGCCCCCTCCGAAAAATTTGAAGGAGCTCAGGGGACTCATCGGTCGGCTGCAATTTATCCGTCGATTCATTTCACAGCATGCCGAACGGTGTAAACCCTTCTACAAGCTGTTGAAGGGAGGGGCTGAATTCATTTGGGATGACAAGTGTCAACAAGCATTTGATGAACTTAAGAAATACTTACTCAGCCCCCCTGTTCTCTCAGCCCCTGTCCCTGGGCGTCCGCTGCTTCTCTACCTAGCGGCCACTGAAGAAGCTGTTGGCGCGGTGCTCGCACAACACGACGATGAAGGAAGGAAGGAAAAGGCTATCTATTATTTGAGCAAGACTCTGATTGAATATGAGCAAGCCTACCCGCTCATGGAAAGAACATGTTTAGCGCTGGTGTGGGCCTCACAAAAATTACGCCACTATTTCCTTGCACACCAAGTAAAGTATTTGGCAAAGATGGATCCGGTGAGATATTTGTTTGAGAAGGCCTCAGTTACTGGTCGGCTAGCTCGATGGCAGGTCCAACTAAATGAGTTTGACATCACCTATGTCACTCAAAAGTCCATTAAGGGACAGGCCATCGCCGACCATCTTGCTCACCTCCCATTGCCAGAGTATGAGCCTGTGAGGACGGATTTCCCTGATGAAGAGTTGTTTGCGTTAGTTGAGGAAGATGACCGCAAGACATGGACACTGTATTTTGATGGAGCGGTCAATCAAAAAGGAAGAGGAATTGGAATGGCCTTACTTTCCCCTGAAGGTGTCATCATCCCGCGTGCTTTTCAACTTGCTTTTAATGCTACTAACAATATTGCGGAGTATGAAGCGTTGATTGCAGGTTTGAAGTCAGCCCTAGCTCTTGGAGTTCGTTATCTAAAGATTGTTGGAGATTCACTCTTGGTGATTCGTCAAACTTTGAAGAAGTGCCAGACAAGGGACCCGAAACTCAAGCCCTACAGAGAACTGACTATCACCCTGTTGCGCCAGTTCCAAGAAGTGATCCACATCTTCACACCTCGGGCCGGCAACATCCTCGCCGATGCCTTGGCTTCGTTAGCTTCCTCACTCACCCTCCCAGTATCCAAAAGGGCAGAGACTATCATCGTCCAAAGACTAGAAACTCCGGCCACTGACTTTCGAGACTGCAAGATTCAAGACCTAATGGAGCAGCAAGAGAAGAAAGATGAGATCCTCAAGTCTGCTGGAATTTATGCAATAGATTTGGAGGAACCTGATGATGGAAAGCCTTGGTTCTTCGACATCAAGAACTACCTTGAAGATGGCTCCTTTCCGGAGTACGCCACAGTGATGATCGAAAAGCCGTCAAAAGAATGGCGACCAAATATTGTCTTCGAGGAGGCATTCTCTTTCGCATGTCCTTCAATGGAGAATTGTTGAGATGCTTGGAAGATGAAGAGGCATTCACTATTGTGAAAGAGGCGCATTCCGGAATTTGTGGAGGTCATGTGAATTCACAGATGCTCGCAAAGAAAGTTTTAAGGATGGGTTACTACTGGCCCACGATGGAAGAGGATTGCCACAAGTTTGTCAGACGGTGTGTTCAGTGCCAGACCCATGCCAATAAGATCCATGCACCCGCCTCCACATTGCACTCCATGACTTCTCCTTGGCCTTTCTCCATGTGGGCCCTCGACATCATCGGCCCCTTTAGAGACACAGTTGAAAACACCAGTCAGAAAGCCTTCATCCTCACTGCCACAGAATACTTCACCAAATGGGCTGAGGCTGAGTCATACATAGTGATTAAGAGTTCTACTCTTGTTCGCTTTGTTCGTACTCATATCCTCGCACGATTCGGCTCTCCGAAGGTAATCATTACTGACAATGGTCCTCAGTTCATTTCTCAGGAATTTCAAGACCTTGCAACAAGCACCACATTGAGCTGCATCACTCCACCCCATATTATCCCCAAGGGAATGGACAAGCGGAGGCTACAAACAAGACTCTCCTGAAAATCATCAAAAGACGTGGAGACACATAAGGCTACCGATTGGCCGGACAAGCTGATTGATGCACTTTGGGCTTATCGCACCTCCATCAGGACCCCCACAGGTCAGACTCCTTACGCCCTTACTTTTGGGATGGAGGCGGTGGTTCCCTATGAAGTTCTTATCCCGTCTTTGAGAGTGGAACTGGACAAGGATTTGCAACCCGAGGATAGAAGGGAAGCACTTCTTCTACAACTTGAATTATTGGATGAGAAAAGGTTGCGAGCAGCCGAGCATGCCCAAATTTACCAAAGAAGAATGTCCAGAGCCTTCCAGAAAAAGGTAATTGAAAGAAAATTCCAAGTTGGGGAAATGGTGCTAAAGCAGCTTATGCCTTCTCGACAACCACACCCAAGAGGTAAACTGCAACCAATTTGGGAAGGACCCTATGTAATCACCCATGCCTATTCTGGGAATGCTTATCGCCTGGTGAACGCCGAAGGGGACGAGGTCTCAGGTACATGGAATGCACTTTATTTGAAAAAATTTTATGCTTAGTACTTGATGTTTGAGAAATTTTACCATTATCTACTGTGAATCCCAATATCTATGCCTGATGATATGATTTGATAGTCTTGAAGATAGCATGTGTTTTATCTAGACCCACACTCATCATTCCTGTCACTGTCATCACACTTATACAGTTTAAGACCTGGTCCACTAATGGATAGAAGGATCACCCACACCATTAGACTGGGGCAATTTGTAATTGTCATTCTTTTGTTTGTATTTTAACTCGTGTTGCCCATGACCCACGAAAATGCCTTAGTCTTGCTGCATGTCCCAAAAGAACTGGCTCTGGCACTGTCGATGCTTCCAAGGAGAGGGTAAAAACAGAAACACCCTCCAAAATAGGGCAAGTTGGCCATTAAAAAAAAAAAAAAAAAAGAGAGGATAAAGTGGGTATCCAATGCGGGCCTGCGTCCTCCACCCAAAAAAAAAAAAAAAAAAAAAAAAAAAAGCAGTAAAGAAGAAAGCTAGAGGGACCGAGTGACTTAGGACATGTGTTAGGACTGGGGCAATTTTTAGTTGGTTCAAGGAGGACATTACTCTCACCCCCATTCATTCACTTCCCCCTTTTGTGACAATATATGAATTAAACCAGTTCTTTTGGGATAAGTGAAATTTTCAGTCTAGAGGTGAACCATTTCTTAAACTGCTACCACACACTGCACGTGAGTCTACTTAAAACTTTGTTTATCTAAAAGTCGGTCTTTGAATATTATCCTAGCACATTTATGGTTTTCTCAGTACATTTTGGTAACATGATCAAGCATACGAGAACTTCCAGACTTGGGAACTGTCCCCATCGACAAAACCACGCAAGGTATCCTTGATATGGCAAACAGTTGACCACTATGCGTCCTTTTCATAATTGGTAAGCATGTGAATAATCCCTTCTTGTTGGCATCAAAGTCAAGATAGCACCACACATCATCAGGTTTGTTTCTCCATAACCCATACTCCGATCTTGTGTCATTATTTGGGCCCTTGACAAACTAACAAGGAGAAATAAAAAATGAGCAGGGGCCCAAACGGAGCAGAAATGATCATTTGGTCTAGTGTCTTTAGTTGTTTTACAGAGCCTAGGAGAAGCCAAAAGGGAATGGATGAATCAATGGTCGTTAAACAAGTAGAACGAAATTGGATGATCCCCTAAATGGATATTGATTAGGGTCCATAAGAAAGAAGAGCAGAACGAGGGCACAATGAACGTCGACTTGGACAATCCTGGTAGTGAACGTCGACTAGAACAATCCTTAAGCGGACCGTCAGGTTGGGCAATCTATTTACAATGCGATCAATAGTCAAGCCATGTTTAAAGCCCGCGCAGGTATGTCCAACCCCCCCCCCCCCATATGTATGTACATATATATATATATATAAATAAGCATATACATGGTTTGAGTTCGTATAGTTCTGCCGTATGAACATCTTTGGACACTTTGCTGCACATATCTCAAGACACTTTGCTGCACATATCTCAAGCAGATTTTGAACACATTTTTCAGATTTTGGACATTTCCGGGTGTTATATTGCCTATATCAATTGGTGTCTCAATCTTCTGTGCTTTTTCTTGTGTTTTGGGTATCTTTGGGCCTTTTATTGCATATATCTCGAGCGGGTTTTGAATATATTTTGGTCGTTTCTGGGTGTTATATCACCTATGTCAATCGATGTCTTGGTTTGCTGCGCTCTCTTTCTGTTTTGAGCACTTTTTGGACATTTTATTGCATATATCTTATAGCAGATTTTGGGCACATTTTTAGATTTTAGGCATCTATAAGCATTCTTGTTGCATATGTCAGTAGCATTTTGGTACATTTTCAAGATTTTCATTAGGGTTAAGACACTTAAACCCGGGCATTTTGTCTCTCAGTATATGCAAGTCAGGATTGATTCCCCATAGTCCAGTTTTCTTTGAATTATCAATAAAATGATCCTTCTTCAATTATTCGAAAGTGTTCCCTTTTTTTTTTTCCGTCATGATATCCCCCTGTTTGCTGAGTTGCAACGCACGATAGGCACAGGGAATCCAACGCCGGGCTGCAGCACACGAAGGCTAGGAACCCCAACCGAGGGTTGGATCGCTCATTGACATTTAGATCAAATATTTCTTTTTCCCCTCAAGGATCATTTCATTGATGGATCATAAGAAAATTGCTTCCGTGTTTATCTCCTGACCAGTATTTACGAGAAACAATGCCTGATGGTTAAACCGATCAAAATGAGGTCTCTCTTCTTATCCTCGAATGGTGCTTCAATTTTCACTTGAAACACCATCCGAGGAGGGGCAATTGTAGATACCCCATTTTGATCGGTCAGAACTGTGAAATACTTATCACTTGTGATATCTTAAATTACAGGTCTAAACCCCGATGATCTTCTTCGAGCCAGAACAATCACCTAAGTGAAGAAAGGAAAGAAGACATGAGCAAACAAGTCCTTAAAGAGAAGCTTAGAGAGCAGTACCATTGCCCGGAACGGTCAAGCCTTGGGCTGTTGAACAAGACATCTGAAATTCTATCTGCCGACCAAGACAAACGGCCATCACTTGTCATCATGGACAACCCCTCGTGGATAGCCAACCAGGACAACCCATTGAAGATTGCCGATCAGGACAATCCCTTGAGGGATTGTCGACTTCGACAACCTTGGAAAGATTGTCGACCAGGACAATCCCTTGAGGGATTGCCGACTTCGACGACCTTGGAGGGATTGTCGACCAGGACAATCCCTTGATGGATTGTCGACTTCGACAACCTTGGAGGGATTGTCGACCAGGACAATCCCTTGAGGGATTGTCGACTTCGACGATCTTGGAGGGATTGTCGACTTTGACGATCTTGGAAGGATTGTCGACTTCGACGATCTTTGAGGGATTGTCGACCTAGACGATGGGATGATGGATCGTCGAAAATACTGGGATGATTTCAGCTCGAAAAAGGGACGGCATGGGCTTCATTTTACGACCTCTCCGCCGACGTCAGCCACTCCGAGCGACGTGGGAGCGTCGTGGGGCACTCATTACCTCCCCAAACAGGTGTCAAGGAGGTGGTGGCTCGTTTGGGCTATAAAAGGGAGGCAATGGGAGGCTTAAACATCATCGACTACTCACCTTTTGCTCCCCCAAAGCCACCCAAAGCCTCCCCTAGCCTCCCCATTCGAGACCAGCAGCCCCTCACCACCCTCCACCCTCCATTTTCAACCACCACCACCCCTTACACCAGCAGCCACTTCAACATCCATCCACCACCCTCATTCACCACCTAAGCCCTCCTCTCTCTCTCCCAAAACCACCCATCCGAACTCATCCACCCTTCTTCATCACCAACAGCCCCTCACCACCCTCCACCCTCCATTTTCGACCACCACCACCCATTACACCAGCAGCCCCTTCAACAGCCATTCACCACCCTCATTCACCACCTAAACTCCCCTCTTTCCCACCAAAAGTTATCCATCCGAACTCATTCACTACCACCCAAAGTTAACCACCCTTTTTTCCATCACCATCATCTATCCTCTACCCTCCCTTGCCAAAGAGAAAGAGAGAGTTCATACCTCCCTACCCTCACTTCCATTTCTTTTCTCTTCTTTTTTTTTTTTTTTGTTTAAGAACTTGTATAAGATATCATCTTTTCATAAGAAACCTTTAAGCAAGTTGTAATAAGCTTATTAATTAAATAAATATAAGTTTAATCAAAGTTGAAAGTGTTGGAGCACATTTTGGACTATTATCAGTTCTTTTGGAAACTATACGCAGCTGACGGACGACCCTAACTTGGACCGTCGGTCGGTTGGTCTAGGGACCATTTGAACACTCCCCTTTGCAAGTTTGGGTATCTCCCAAGGACTACTAACCCCTTTTGTTTACTTTGTTTACTTCATTTACTGCTTTATATGCTTGTTATTTTATATGCTATTTTTCTTTTCTTTTTTTTTCTTTTTATGCTATTTTTATTTTTTTATTTTTATTTTATTTCATTTTATTTTATTTTGTCTTAGTTTCTTGTTAATATAAGATCTCCCACTAATTTTATTGGATTTTCTTGAAGTTGACCCTCGACAACCCTCCCTGGTTCGTCAAGCCTGACAATCCCCCTTGGTTCGTCGAGCTTGACAATCCCCCTTGGTTCGTCGAGCTTGACAATCCATATTTGGTCCGTCGATCTCGACAATCCATATCTGGTTTGTCGATCCCGATAATCCGTCCCTCACTTGTCTAACTTGACAATCCACCCCCACTCGTCTAACTCGACAATCCACCCCCACTCGTCTAACTCGACAATCCAACCCTGGTTCGTCGAACTTGACAATCCACCCCGGTTTGTCGAGTCCGACAATCCAACCCTGGTTCGTCGAACTTGACAATCCACCCCGGTTTGTCGAGTCCGACAATCCAACCCTGGTTAGTCAATCTCGACAATCCACCCTGGTTTGTCAATCCCGACAACCCCCCCTTAGTTCGTCGAGACCAGCAAACCCTTCCCGGTTCATCAAGCCCTATAGTTCACTTCCAAAAAGAACACCCTTTCCTTTAGCCTATTTGTCAACCCTGTCAAAAAAAAAGTATATTTCTCTCTCTCTCTTTGGGTTTACAGGATCAATCTGAGCTTGAACACCTCAAGGCACGGCCGGCCGTGATCCTTGAGAGGAGAACCCGTATCCCCCGGCACAGGCGAGTCTCAAAGAAGTACCCTCTTTTCTTGCTTTTGAGGAAAAGCAAGTGGCGATCACACCAACGTCCCTGGAAGCGGTCGGGCAACCTTGGACGATCCATCAAGTGGTGATTCGGAGCGCCGTGCGCGTAACGGAACCAAACTTGAAGGAACCCGGATTCACGACACAACACATTCGCCGCCACCGGTGTCAAAATCCAATACCGACAGGCGCTGCAGACATCAAGGGATCTGGACGAGTTGACCTGAAGTTCACTTCTGGGAAGGTCCTAACTCTTCGAGAAATGCAACACGTATCAAACATCAGGAGACATTTAGTTAGTGGATCCTTGTTAATCCAAGCGGGTTACAAGTTAGTTTTTGAATCAAATAAGGTTGTAATAACTAGATTTGGCTCCTTAATTGGGAAATGATATTTGTGTGATGGTTTATTTAAATTATGTACTGTTGACTCGTTTGATTGCAAAAATGATAATAATACTCCTGTTGTTTTTATGACTGAATCATGTGATGTTTGGCATGCTAGGCTAGGTCATGTTAATCATAACTCTATGAGAAAATTGATGAGCATGGAATTAATTCCTAAAGGTCAATTTGATAACTCTAAGAGGTGTGACATTTGTGTGCAATCTAAACTGCCTAAGAAACCTTTTAGAACTGTTAACAGAAATTCTAGTATTCTTGAATTAATACACACTGATGTATGTGATTTGAATGGAATATTGACTAGAGATGGCATGAGATATTTTGTGACATTTCTTAATGATCATTCTAGATATTGCTATGTTTATTTGCTTAAATCTAAAGATGAACAGTTTGACAAATTCAAGATCTATAAAAATCAGGTTGAAAATCAATTAGAAAAGTCTATTAAAAGGGTAAGGTCTGATAGAGGTGGTGAGTACACTTCTAATGAATTAAATTTATTTTGTGAACAAAATGGTATTATTCATGAAATGACTGCTCCCTATGCTCCACAATCCAATGGAATTGCTGAAAGAAAAAATAGGACTTTAATTGATATGGTTAATTCTTTATTTGCTCAATCTGGTGTAAATAATAAATTTTGGGGTGATGCTTTATATACTGCAAATTTTATTTTGAATAAAATTCCTTTTAAGCATACTGATAAAACTCCACATGAATTATGGTATAGTAGGAAACCTTGCATGCAATATTTGAAAGTTTGGGGCTGTTTGGCCAAAGTTAAAATTCCTGAAATCAGGAAAAGAAAACTTGGGCCTAAAACAATAGATTGCATATTTTTGGGATATGTAGAACATAGTCATGCAAATAAATTTCTTATTATTAAATCTGAAATTTCTGATTTTCGAGTCAATAATATTTTTGAAACTAGACCTGAAGATGCTATTTATTATGAGTCTATTTTTCCTATGAAAGAAAAAATTATTAGACCTGTTGGTGAAAACTCTTCTCATGTTGCATCTACATCTGCATCTACTTCTGAATACCCTATTTATGATGAACCTGAATTTGATGATAATCTTGGGAGAGGTAAAAGAATTAGAACTGAGAAGAATTTTGGTTCTGATTTTTATATCTATCTCGTGGAAGATGATCCCAAGACTTATCAAGAAGCTATGAATTCCGTTGATGTTGGTTTCTGGAAGGAAGCCATAAACAACGAAATTGAAAGCATAATGAACAACAACACTTGGATTTTATGTAATTTACCTTCTGGTTGTAAATCTATTGGTTGTAAATGGGTATTTAGAAAGAAATTAAAACCTGATGGATCTATAGATAAATTTAAAGCTAGATTAGTTGCAAAATGTTTTAGTCAAAAAGAAGGTGTAGATTTCTTTGACACTTACTCACCTGTTTCAAAAATTTCTTCCATTAGAGTCCTAATTGCCTTAGCTGCCATATATAAGCTCGAGGTCCATCAAATGGATGTTAAGACTGCCTTCTTGAATGGTGATCTTGATGAGGAGATATATATGGATCAGCCTGAAGGCTTTGTGGTTCCAGGACAAGAGAAATTGGTGTGAAAACTGGTTAAGTCTTTATATGGACTTAAACAGGCACCTAAACAATGGAATGAAAAATTTCATAAAATTGTTTTATCTGTTGGTTTTGTGAGTAATGAATCTGATAGCTGCATTTATAGTCGAATGAAATTCTATGTTTATATGTAGATGATATTCTGATATTTGGTACGAACATGTTAATCATTAATGAGACTAAGAATTTCTTATCTAGTAAATTTGACATGAAAGATCTTGGTCCTGCAAATGTAATTCTGGGCATAGAATTAACTAGATTGCATGATGGCATTTCTATTTCTCAGTCTCATTATGTTGAAAAAATTTTGAGAAAATTTGAATATTATGATTGTAATCCTGTTTCTACACCATATGATCCCAATTTTCATTTAGGGGATCCTGTCCAACAACCTAGATATGCACAAATCATTGGTAGCTTAATGTATTTAGCTAACTGTTCTAGGCCTGACATCTCTTATGCTGTAGGAAGACTGAGTAGATACACTAGTAATCCTAATGCAGACCACTGGAAAGCCTTATGTAGGGTCTTTAGATATCTTAAAGGCACAATTAGATATAGTTTGCACTATTCTGGTTATCCATCTGTTTTAGAAGGATACACTGATGCGAACTGGATCTCTGATTCTGATCAGACCAAGTCCACCAGTGGATATGTTTTTATTCTAGGAGGTGCTGCTGTATCATGGAAGTCTGCTAAACAAACTGTTAGAGCAAAGTCCACCATGGAAGCTGAGTTCATTGCATTAGATCTTGCTGGTGAGCAAGCTGAATGGCTTATAAACCTGCTTTTAGATATACCTATTGTTAGAAGACCTCTTCCACCTATATCTATTCATTGCGATAATAAGGCAACCATAGATAAAGCCAAACAGTCTAAGGACAAACCTGGAAAGAGATTCATGAGGCTTAGGTATCAGAATGTAAGGGACTATGTCTTACATGGAGTGATCTCACTTGAATTTGTTAGATCAGTAAGTAACATTGCAGATCCCCTTACTAAAGGATTAGCGAGGAGGCTAGTCTTATCAGCATCGAGAGGGATGGGGCTAAAGCCCTTAGAGTAGCACCACAGTAGACACCCTACCTTATCAATTGGAGATCCCATGAGATAGGTTCAAAGGGACAAACAAGCTGTTGAGTGACTATGTAAAAGCACTAAAATCTAAAATCATCCCTATGGTGCCAGTGCTTTAACTGTGATGGTTTAGGAAGAGCTAAAAACTCTGAATGAATTCAAGGTCTTTAAGACAGGGTATAGGATGACGCAGTATACCCTTGGAGAATTCTACTATAAGAGTGTGATCGTGGGGCCGCGATCTATGAGAACACGGGCTGATCTCTAGAGCACTCTCGAAACCAGATACGCGTAATGTCCGTAATGCGCACACTGACTTGAAACCTGGTCTAGTACTCGAGCTATGCTGTGTGACTAATCGAAATCTGATCAAAAGGGTCTAATTCAAGACCTAGTTCACTACGTCCCTTCAGATAGAAATCAGTCAATACTAAGTGGAGGTTCAAAGCCCTAAACTACCTCTACCGAATGCATAGTAAAAGAAAGATAAACAATCAAGAATTTGAAGGAAAAAAAACATACCTAGAATTTGAGGCAAGACACAAACCCAGGGCCTGCTCCATTAGTATCCTTCTTCCTTCTTCTCCATTAGTATTCTTATTCCTTCAATCAAATAGGATTCAATTTTTTTTTTTTTTGAGAGATAAAGAGGTTTTTAGGGGGAAGTGATGCAGAGGCTTTGGGAGAGGCGCCGCCTGACTGAACTTGAGAGTTTTTTTTAAGGATTTGATAGTTAATCGGCAAGGTTTTGATAGTCAAGCACAATGTCCAAGCTGGTCAATCCCTGTTCTATGAGAAAACATTTGCTACACACGTTCCCAACATGCGTGTGTCCGTGCTTTCCAGATTATAGTAAATCATGTAAACAAACATCAAGGTCCAAAATCCCTATGACAGGTTGGAGCAAAATCCTTATATGCCCTTACCAGAACCATATCAATGCTACCGAAATCAATTTATCCACAGGTTCCCTTCTAAGGAAAACTAGAATGAAAGTAAAAGGTATTATGGACATAGTGTTATCAGTAACAACACAGGTCTATATATTAATAATACTAAGATTCAAATGGCAGTGCTCAACATGTAAAATAAAAGGCAACTAAAATAAATTTACACTGTATGTAATCATTAAGAACCACATATTGAATTCATTCAACATCGTAGCGAAACAAACTGACAGTGAACCATAAGTGCAGAAATACCACTTAACTAATTCAAATATTAACCAGAAAATAATTTAAATAAAAACTACAAATCATGTCTGTCCTAAGTGTCACTGTAAGAATCAGAAATAATAAGATGTCAATAAATCAACTGGTTGTTTTGCTTCAAATAATAAACAATATATATATATATATATATATATATATATATATATATATATATATATATATATATATATATATATATATATATATATAGGGATTTGATATTATGCGGCTCATACGGAGTGAATTCCACCGTGCGGGATCAAATTATAGCTGTTCGATCGGTGTTCCATAGATCGAACGACCAGATTTGATTTAAAAAAAAAGTGAAAAGTTGTGTGGAATCTGGGTTATCCGGTCACCCAGTCATTTGAAAAGACCTCCCCTGTTCACTCTCTCTCTCTCTCCCTTCTCCTTTTCACTTTTTCATTTTTTTGAGATCTGATGCTGAAGCTCCACCTTCATCACCTCCCATGACCAGCCCCTCCTCCCGCGGCCTCTCCTCCTCTCGGTCCCGGCATCCCCGTCCACGGCCTCTCCCTCCAAGTCCCCGACACCTCCTCCCGCGGTCTCTCCCATCCACGGCGCCCTCTCTCCCCTCCCCTCCCATGGTACCACCTCCAATCATCTCTTCTTTTTTATTTTCAATGTTTTTGATTTTTTTTTTTTGTGTGTTTCTTGGTGAGATTTAATGTGTGTTTTGTTTATATGATATATTCTCAATCTTTGCATTGTTTGATTTTTTTATGCTTGACTAATGCTTAATGTCTATTTATTATATATTTCAAACTGTAATTTGTATTATCTCTATGAGGATTTTTAATCAACAATTGCTTTCACTTTTGGAAAGAAAATGTGCCTCATTTTTGTTTAAATAGGTTGAGATGAGATGTGTAGTTCACACACTTGAGCTTGAGCACCTGCTTAACCCTTACTGCCTTGCAAAACTTATGTAGAAAAGGCTTGATGTTGTGACAAGGATTAGAGGAGACTTTGTTATTCTGGAACAGAAATTAGAGAAAGTTACAGGACTGAAAAAAAGGGACAAAGCCACTCTCTCCGTATATAAAGAATAAATGTCAAAACAATCTGGTCTTCATTCTTCTGTAGCCATCAAATTTATTAGAGATAATCTACTTTATGTTGATTCAATTTAAATTCTCTAAATTACACAACCACCACATGAAATGCAAACCAATTAACCTAAAAAGAGAGCAAACAATTATCAAATTGGGCAGAGTCTAGTTGCAAAATTGTGCAGAGTAGTTGTGAAATTCCAAACCCATTCAACAACTTACATGCACCTTTTTTCTATGTATATGAGCTTTTAAGAAAAATCTACTTGCATTTTCTGTTAAGGTAACATGATTTTATCCACTAAGTTACATGCACCTTGTTCAAAATTCAACCACTGTTGACCAAGGATGGTGCATTGTGCTTATTTTCTATGTATATGGCCTAAATAACCAACAATTTTTTGAAATAGTGCATTGGTAATTATGAAGTCATTTAGTTCTATAGATTTCATATATGCATATATTTTCTACAGTGAAACCGCATATATGAAAACTTAAAATTGACATCCATCATGATGCAGATTGAACTTTATCTTTAAAATCCAAAGTGTCTGCATCTACTTCCTAATAATAACACATACTCAATACGATGATTATACCAAAGATTTAATTATGGCACACTCCTTGCTCCATGATCACTTAATACACTTATTGTTGTGCTAATTTTGAAATTCTGCCATGTATTCTTTCATCATTTTAATAGAATCCATCAACTTTTTTTCTCTAAAAAAATTTAAAGACATACAATGGTTTATGCAATTGAAATGGTTACTTTATGCCTTGATTTATGTAATGGAATTGTCCTCTGAATATTTTCCTTTCACAAACAAAGATTTTTTTAAATTTCTTTCTCTTATTGTTTTTATTTTGATTTTTCAGATATGGCTCGACGTAAAAAGCCTGTAACTTCGGAAAAGAAAAAAAATCACAAACATTGAAGAGAGCCAAACAATCTAAATTGGTGTGTGTGTGTATGTAATATAGGCCTACAGGTGGTTAAGTCAGATTCACCAACATATGTAACCAGTTAGTTATATTATGTAACTATGTCTTAAAAAATATCTAGAGATATTGGTTGTTTCAGATAGTGAGTAAAGTTAGTTCACCAATATATGTAACCAGTGAGTTGTATGTATGTAAGTGCATTTTAAAACATATCCAGAGATATTGGTAGCTTCAGACAGTGAGTAGATTCAAGTGTGTATGTATGTAATTTAAGCCTACAGGTAGTTATATCACATCTCTAATATATGTAACCAATGAGTTGTATGTAGGTAACTGCATCTTAAAAAACATCCATAGATATTGGTAGCTTCAGATAGTGAGTAAATTCAAGCGTGTATGTATGTAATTTAAGCCTACAGGTAGTTAAGTCACGTCACCAATATATGTAACCGGTGAATTATATATTAAGAACTGCTTCTTAAAACACATCCAAATATATTAGTAGCTTCAGGCAGTGAGTAAATTCAAGCGTGTATATATGTAATTTAAGCCTACAGGTAGTTAAGTCATTTTACCAATATATGTAACCGGTGAATTGTATATTGGTAACTGCTTCTTAAAACACATTCAGAGATATTGGTAGCTTCAAACAGTGAGTAAATTCAAGCGTGTATATCTGTAATTTAAGCCTACAGGTAGTTAAGTCACGTCACCAATATGTGTAACTGGTTAATTGTATATCGACAACTGCTTCTTAAAACATATCCATTGATAGCTTCATACATTAATTAAATTGGTGCATGCATATATGTAATTTATGCCTATAGGTGATTAAGTCACTTCACTAATATATGTAACCACTTAGTTGTATGTAGATAATTGTGTCTTAAAACACATCCAGAGATATTGATAGCTTTAGACAATGAGTAAATTGAGACCTATTTAATGTATATAGGTAACTGTGTCCTAAGACACATCCACAGATATTGGTAGCTTCGAACATTGAATAAGTCAAATCGTGTATGTATGTAACTGATTCCTGCAGGTGACTAACTCAATTTACACGTATACGCAACCTGTCAAATGTATGTAGGTAATTGTGTCTTAAAACACATCCATAGATATTTTGTTAGCTTCAAATAATGAGTGTATGTATGTAACTGATTTGCACAGGTAGTTAAGTCACTTCACCAATATATGTAACCTATTAAATGTATATAGGTAACTATGTCTTAAAACAATTCAGAGATATTTTTAAAAGGCTTCAAATAGTGAGTATATGTATGTAATTTATTCTCACAGGTAGTTAAGTCATTTCACACAAATATGTAACGAGTTAGTCATATGTAGGTAACTGTGTCTTAAAACACATCCAGAGATGTTGGTAAACTTCACACAGCGAATAAATCAAATCGTGTATGTATGTAATTTATTCACACAGATAGTTAAGTCTCTTTACACATATATGTAACTAGTTAGTCTTATGTAGGTAATTATGTCTTAAAACACATCCAGAGATGTTGGTAACTTCACACAGTGAATAAGTCAAATCGTGTAAGTATGTAATTTATTCTCATAGGTAGTTAAGTCACTTCACACAAATATGTAACTAGTTAGTTTTATGTAGGTAACTGTGTCTTAAAACACATGCATAGATGTTGGTAACTTTACACAATGAATAAGTCAAATCGTATATGTATGTAATGTATTCTCACAAGTTGTTAAGTCACTTTACACATATATGTAATTAGTTAGTGTTATGTAGGTAATTGTGTCTTAAAACACATCCAGAGATATTGGTAACTTCACACAGTAAATAGGTCAAATTGTGTATGTGTGTAATTTATTCTCACAGATAGTTAAGTTCTTTCACACAAATATGTAAAGGGTTAGTCATATATGGGTAACTGTGTCTTAAAACACATCCAGAGATGTTGGTAACTTCTCACAGTGAATATGTCAAATCGTGTATGTATGTAATTTATTCTCATATGTAGTTAAGTCCCTTCACACAAATATGAAACTAGTTAGTCATATGTAGGTAACTGTGTCTTAAAACACATCCAGAGATGTTAGTAACTTCACATAGTGAATAAGTTAAATCGTGTATGTATGTAATTTATTCTCATAGGTAGTTAAGTCACTTCACACAAATATGTAATTAGTTAGTCTTATGTAGGTAACTGTCTTAAAACACATCCATAAATGTTGATAACTTCACACGGTGAATAGGTCAAATCGTGTATGTATATAATTTATTCTCACAGGTAGTTAAGTCCCTTCACACAAATATGTAACTAGTTAGTCATATGTAGGTAACTGCGTCTGAAAATACATCTAGAGATATTGATAGCTTCGAACAGTTAGCGTGTATGTATGAAATTTAATCCCACAGGTGGTAAAGTCAATTCACCAATATATGTAACCGACGAGTTGTATGTAGGTAATTGCTTCTTAAAAAAATTCTAGAGATATTGATAGATTCTGACAGTAATTAAATTGATGCGTGTATGTATTTAATATCGGCCTACAGGTGGTTATGTCAATTCATCAATATATGTAACAAATTAGTTGTATGTAGGTAAATGCGTTTTAAAACACATCTAGAGATATTGGTAGTTTCGACCAATGAGTAAATTCAGGCTTGTATGTATGTAATTTAAGCTCACAAGTAGTTAATTCACTTCACAAATATATGTAATTAGTGAGTTGTATGTAGGTAACTATGTCTGAAGACATATCTAGTGGGATTGAAAGCTTCAACCAGTGAGTTAATTCAAGCATGTATGTATGTAATTTAATCTCACAAGTATGTAATATAATCAAATATCCAGTCAACTCTTGATAAAATAATTTGTAACTAGTAGTTAAATCATGGGCCTGGAGAATTTTGAGGACCATCATATAACAATTGACCAGTTTAAGATATTACCTGCTACAATCAATAATAAGTTGTTAAGCTGTTCACAATATTTTGTTTGCAATTCATTGTACATCTTCTTACTATCATTAGAATACAGAACATTATAAAACCATTATAATACAATAGACCATCATAGTTCTCTTCAGCAACAGATCATATTTATAAACATATTTTTTAACATCAGAAACTGATCTTTCTCAATCATGTAATCAAGTTTGATTTTGACAACAGCCCCAACATCCATCCCCAACCCCCATCCTCCCCAAATGTTTGATATTGCAGAGTTCCAGGTCTACATTGATGCATAGTGTTGTTGGTGACTGCAACTGATATATTCTAGGTCCAGATTGCCAACACTGCAATAAGTAAATTTTCACATGTGAATAATTATATAATAAAACATTTGTAGAACTAATATGGTGCCATTACCATGTCCCAGATTTATTGGTGAGTTTTCCTTTGCTTCTATATGAACAAACTCAATATACATAAATAAAACGAGACTCAACACAATGTATAACAGCCAAATATAAACAAACTGAAAGTATTTTTATTCAAATATAACTTACAAATGAAGGCATATTTCTTTTTCAGTTTAGGAACTTATGTTGAGGTTGTCATCCATGGAAAGAGGTTTTTTTTGTGAAGTGGCCTATTAGTTGTATTATATTAAAAGTATAACAAAAACATATACAACTAGCTTACAAACATATGCACTGATATTCGAGTTCTTCTAGCCATTTTAGCTAGTTTCTCATGTGCCTTCACAGCCTGTCTATTAACTTATAATAAACCGGATTGGATCATGCAAATAATCACAGCCTCTAATAATGTCTTCAAAATTTTCCTATAACTGCAGTGGCCCAACACTGGAACCCTGTAATAGATGAACCAGTGCTTCAGCATCTGAACCGACAAAGAATGTTGTTGGTCCCCCTGATTTTGATAATCTTATATGAATTTGGTAACATTTGGGATACAATATTTTCTTGTTATGGGTAGGAAACACAATTGCATATTAGTTTTAGTGCTTTTCATTTGCTGGATGGTTGAATTTTATTAGAAATGAGTTCTTTGTTTAGTTAATCAATCCTCTTCATGCCAAATAAATTTATCAACAGAGTTATTTTTATCAGTTTCACTTGTCATTGTTAGTGTTAATCAGCAAAGCATGAGTTGGTACTTTTTTTAGTAGGTCTTTGTTACTCGTACTCTTTGACCATGCAGTCCTGTGGAAGGAATGATGACCTCCTCTTGCATAATACTGAAATTAGGGACTACCCTGTTTTGCATATATCTGAAGCACTCCCAGACATGGTTTAAGGCAAGATAAGCAATCAATTAAGCCCGTGGAACATCTTGATTTCACAACTACTCTGCACAATTTTGCAACTAGACTCTGCCCAATTTGATAATTGTTTGCTCTCTTTTTAGGTTAATTGGTTTGCATTTCATGTGGTGGTTGTGTAATTTAGAGAATTTAAATTGAATCAACATAAAGTAGATTATCTCTAATAAATTTGATGGCTACAGAAGAATGAAGATCAGATTGTTAGAACATTTATTCTTTATATATGGAGAGAGTGGCTCTGTCCCTTCTTTTTCAGTCTTGTAACTTTCTTTAATTTCTGTTCCAGATTAACAAAGTCTCCTCTAATCCTTGTCACAGCATCAAACCTTTTCTACATAAGTTTTGCAAGGCAGTAAGGGTTAAGCAGGTGCTCAAGCTCAAGTGTGTGAACTGCACATCTCATCTCAACCTATTTAAAACAAAAATGAGGCACATTTTCTTTCCAAAAGTGAAAGCAATTGTTGATTAAAAATCCTCATAGAGATAATACAAATTACAGT